>CAUYQV010162019.1:0-63620 GCA_963574575.1 Galagoides demidoff | reverse complement strand
GGTCCCAGCTACTTGGGAGGCGGAGGCAGGAGACTCGCTTGAGCCCAGGAGTTGGAGGTTGCTATGAGCTGTGATGCCATGGCACTCTACCCAGGGGGATAGCTTGAGGCTCCGTCTCAAAAAAAAAAAAAGAAAGAAAATTGCTTAGTTATATTCTGAATTGTAACAATACCAGGAAAAAAAAAATCAGATCTTGGGAGAGGCTGCGAAAATCTAGATCTTCCCAGCATTCCTCCTCCAACTAAGATTCCTGAAGGAGACTAAAAATGTTGCATCAGCCTCCTTGCTTCCATGAATGGCCCTCTCCAAAATGGAACTTTGTGTTCTCGGTTGAGAATAGGTAACCCAAGTTCAGGGTTCATTGTTCCATTATCTTGCTTGGGACATATGGTTTAGACATTAGTATGGCCCTACTGACATAGATAGACCTACTGAAAAATTAGAAGATTTTTGTCAACCATAATGGTGCTACCTAGGCCTATTATCTTGTGACGATCAATGGGGTACAGGGAAGCAGACTGAGCTACTTCCAGAAAGCTCTTTGGAGAGTATTTCTCTAATGAAGCGCATACCAGCAGTGGTACATGTTCTTCCAGCCCATGTTTCTCTCTCTGACAGTCACATCTCCATTATTCACTTTGTCTACCTTGAGAAGGCTTATAATGAAACTTCTCTAAACCTTTCAAGCAGCTGGGATTTTGCAGCTAATTTTGCTAATTTCGCAAAGGATGGGGTTTGGGATAGTGATAGTTTTCTTTCTACAGTGGACAGCCTGGGTCAGGGCTTTGGTGACTATTCAGGCATTCAGTCCTTGATTGCAATGGACCAAAAGCAGACAGATGGGGCAGGTATAAGAGGAAAGAGAGCTGTGCCAGATGCTTGGTGCTTTCTGACCTAATATCCCAGCCCTGAGAACAACCCTGGAGGGAAGGGATGAATATATTCCATAAAGAAACCAGAGCTCAGAGACGTTTGAAATCACCTAAGGTCACTAGGGCTCTGTGTTGCTTCTCCTCTCCCCCAGGATTCAGGGGGGCAAATGTAGATAGAAATGTGACTCCTGGCTCAGCGCCTGTGGCTCAATCGGCTAAGGCACCAGCCATGTACACCTAAGGTGGTGGGTTCGAATCCCCAGCCCGGGCCCACCAAACAACAATGATGGCTGCAACCAAAAAATGGCCGGGTGTTGTGGCGGGTGCCTGTGGTCCCAGCTACTTGGGAGGCAGAGGCAGGAAACTTGCTTGAGCCCAGGAGTTGGAGGTTGCTATGAGCTGTGATGCCATGGTACTCTACCCAGGGGGATAGTTTGAGGCTCCGTCTCAAAAAAAAAAAAAAAAAAAAGAAATGTGACTACTCAGATTTTAGACTTAGGTTTTTCAGAAAGAAAAACATATTACATATTATTTACATGTAATACGGGATGGGGAGAGGTGAGGGAGGGAAGAAAGGAGTAATATACATATGTACTCAGATTACAAGATATTTCTTTGTCCTAGAATTTGGCCTAAAACAGACAATACAATGTTGTTCCCAGTAGATGGTATAGAAGGCCTGGATGTGAATGGATGTGGGTTCAGCTGATGTGCATAAGCAGTATCTGCTGCGTTTGGATCCTGGGATAAGCCTTTCCCCATGACCTATATTTCTCATTGACTGCCCTGTAGGTTTGATGGCAGTACTCATACTGCAGATATGGACCCTGGAGCCTCAGAAGAAAGTGACCTATATTCTCACATAATTTTGTCCCTTTCCTCCAGGTATTTTTACTCAAGCCTGGAAGGGAGAGGCTCTTTTCAGCCAATATTATGAAGCAGCAGCTGCAGGCTGGAAGTAGAAGACATTATGCTTTCATGCAACAGTACAACAGTTTTTTTCCTGGCTTCCAAACCTCATTAGCTGGGGGAGAGAGGGACTGCCTGCACTTAGGTATTCCCTGTGCATTGCATTTATGTTGTAAGGCTTTTACTAGATTCTAGTGAATCTACTAAAATGCAGTTGTTCACAGTGTATTTTATTTTTGTTTTGTAGTCTCCTCTAAGCCATGACCTCATCCTTAACCTGACTCAGGACGGGATCAAACTACTGTTTGATGCTTTCAATCAGAGACTTAAGGTAACTATAAATGACAACTAATGTTTCATGTCCAGCTGAACTGGTCTTTCTGGAGCTGATTAATAAATGGGCATGGACTTTTTTGGTTCAGAGATCACCGCAACATAGGGTGCCTATTCCCTTAAGAAGTGGAAAGATAGGAATGGGTTGGGGTGGTTAGAAAGAGTCTAGGAAGGGCTACTCCCCCAAGTACCAGAGGGGAAGGGGACAGCTAAAAGAGTGTTGAAGCTTTGAGGAATATGTTGTAGAGAAGGGGTTTTATGTTGAATAGGAAAACAAGGGAGGAGCTAAGTAGTTGGCATAGCATGTCCTGAGTGTGTATTTTAAAAGGTACTAAATCCTCGTTAGTACAGTGGTGGAGGGGAAAAAAGATACTACTACAAAATAGGACCAGATGACTTTTGTCAGGTTTACATATCTTTTTTGCTTTATTCCATTCTTTTTTTATTTTAGTTTCAGATTAATACATCCATAAAATTAGGTTACATTGTTTGTGTTTGTTGGTAAAAGTCCAAGTTGTAATTGAGCCAGTGTGCCATATACCTACCCCTACATTGTACCTGTTGGGGGAGAGCTTACCAAACTATCTTTTCCCTCCCTCTATCCCCTCCCCTATCTACTTGAATTTAATTGTGTTTTTCACTCCATTCTTTGTGGAGTAGTGGGACTTGGGAGATAGGAAATAGAAACTGTTCTTCCTAGAATGTTGAGGCTAAGGTTACTATCACCAATAATGGGTTGTTTCTTTTAACTCTGTTGAGGAGATGTAAATAAACAACTTGCTTGTATGTAGAGTTGTCTTAATTGGCATTCAAGTGCAATTTGCTAACACCTGTTTTTAGTCCAGGGTGTTTTTAATACACTCTGTTTACAAATGTCTGGGCCTCATAGGTTAGTCATATAACACAAGACTCATGCCTCAAAGTCACGAGGTTGAATGTGGGCTGTGGGCAGTGCTATGCCAGAACCATTGTCCTGGTTAAGTTATTGAATAGCTTTTTCAAAAGACTTGGGTACCTCCTGATTACCTTCCTCATCACAAGTGAACTGCTGATGAGAGAACACAGAACATGGAAAGGGAATCAGTATATGATGTAAGAATTCTTCATTCCATCCTATCTTCAATAGCCAGGAGTTCCACACTGGGAAAGGGCAAAGGGTGATCTTCATTGTGACATCATCACAAGTGGGGAAAAATTAATCTGGTAACATGGAAATGCCTTTACAAATAGTCATTTGCCTTTGATTTGATAAAAGTCCACTTGTTTATAGCCAGGCATTTCATAGTAATGAGAAGCTAGAAGTAACCTAAATGGGCAATAAAAAGGGATGGCCCATAGAATCACAGCATGGTGAGGACAATATCATTTGTTTAGTATATGCTAGGTACATGACAGTGCTTCACATGCATTTTTAAATTTAATCCTAAGAAGCCTGTTAGTAGCAACTGGAGAGAGATGGGTAGTCTACCTGATACCAGGCTCTTAACCCTATATTACCAGTATGTGGTGACTGGCCATTGAGAATGGGAGTGGCTTAAGGCAGACTATATTGATGGTATGGATAATAAATAGGTGAAGAAAGATGAAGAAAATATTGTACAGAAATAGGAGGAATGGAAAGTACCTTTGAAGAAGAAAGGAGGTAAAATACATCCTAATAGTCGTCTTCTGCCTTCTGTGGGCTCCCTATGAAGAAGGGACTGGAGCCCTGCTTGAGTCTTTGGAAACTAAAGAAGTGAGCGCCCAGCTCTGACTTGACCTATCTGCCTCCCTTCTATCCAAAGGCTTGAGAATCTTCCCCTTCTGATGCAGTCTCTTACAGTTGCTCCCCTGCCCCCACCAAGCCTGAGAGAGAGAGAAAGAGCCCTGTGGAATGAGGCTTTATAAATCATAACCTTTACAGCCACCTGTCTTTTCCATTTTTATCTTGGCTGCTGCCACATATCTTTTCCTCTGGAGAAATCAGAGGCTTTTCCAGCCCAGAGGTGAAAAATCATGGGCTTTAGACTTCCCAGCCACTTGTCCTTGTGGCCCAGAAAGCTCCATGGGGTGAAATCTACTTATTGATTTTCCTAGTGACATGAAAGATTTCACTATGGCCAGCACTCTTGCTCTCTTGCCACAAGTGCTACCCTATGTCCTGTGAGTAGGCCTGGTCCAGTGTTTTCCTATTAGGCAAGTAGAATTGAACCACCAGTATGTGTTGGACCTATATAGCTATTGACAGGCAGGTGACAGTGACACAAGAGGAACATCCTGGAAGTCCACTTCCACAAGGTGGGTGGTGGGAAGCTTTTAGGGAAGCAGTTCTAACCTGTGGGTCATGACCCCTTTTTAACAATGAAAGTACATTGCGGCATTAGGAAAGTTGAGAACCACTTCTTTAGGGGATCATTGGCCAACTATACAGATAGCAGACAGGGAAGTGAGAACCTGTACCTACTACAAGCAGAGAGGGCTTCTGGCTTTAGAATTCCCAGTTACTTGTCCTTGTGGCCTCAGTGAAAAGGCATACCAGTTTAGCAATGGTATGCTGCCGTGCCCAGGCATTCAGAAGGGGCACTTGGCTATCTTCTGAATCACAGCTATTCTTTTGCCCTTCCTCCCATTGCCCTTCCCAGCACTTCTTTTCATGCTTTTAAGTTTTATATCGCCCATAGCTAGCTTCATACCAGGCCAACTTGCCTGACATGTATTGAGGACCTTCCCTGTGCAAACTAATGAGTCAGATGTCAAGGGGTTTAACTTACAGTTGAACCAGTGGAAAAAAAGCATACACTAGTATGGAGGAAAGGTTCATTTAAGTGCCAAAACAGCCCAGCAGAGGGAGCAGGTTTTTTCCAGCAGGTAGAATCAAAATATCTGGATAATAGGTAAGAGGTAAGAGGTTTCCAAATGGTTTGGTATTAATGATTCTACTTTTTCACTTTTTTTTTAAGACATAGTCTCACTCTTTCACCCCAACTAGAATACAGTAGTGTCATTAGCATAATCTCAAATTCCTAGGCTCAAGCAGTCTTCCTGCCTCAGTCTCCCCAGTAGATGGGACTCTAGACACGCACTACCATGCCCAACTAATTCTATTTTTTTGTAGATGTAGCATTTTGCTTTTTTCAGGCTAGTCTTAAACTCCTGATCTCAAACCATCCTTCTACCTCTTCCTCCCAAAAGGCTAGAATTATAGGTATGAGCCACTGTACCCAACCAGTGTTGTAATCTCTAACATTATGGACAGGGTCGTTGGCCAAAAGTGAACTACTGATTATGTTTCAGTTTCTATGGCAGTACCACATTCTTTTGCACATAATGCCCCGTGGCTCCTTCCACAATCAGGCCCAGATTGGCAGGACAAACGGACAATGTAAGCCAGCTCTGCCTGTGTCTCTACATGAGGACCAAACCACCCAGCTAAAGGGTGGTAGATGGGGCCCTAGGCCCCAGCCAGCCAAGCTTCTGGCTGCCAAGCCTTGACACTATTGTATGGAGGACTTGAAAGTGCTTATTATTTGGCAGCACTAATGGCTGAGTGTTTGACAATGCTTTTTCATTATCCCTGCCCTGAGTTCTTGGCATTTCATCTGAGGTTGAACCCATTAAAGAGCAAACTTCACAAGGATCCTGAGGTTCTCCAGGTTCTTTTTTTTTTTTTTTTTTTGAGACGGAGCCTCAAGCTATCCCCCTGGGTAGAGTGCCATGGCTTCACAGCTCATAGCAACCTCCAACTCCTGGGCTCAAGCGAGTCTCTGCCTCCGCCTCCCAAGTAGCTGGGACCACAGCGCCCGGACATTTCTTGGTTGCAGCCATCATTGTTGTTTGGCGGGCCCAGGCTGGGGATTCGAACCCACCACCTTAGGTGTACGTGGCTGGCGCCTTAGCCGATTGAGCCACAGGCGCCGAGCCAGTTCTCCAGGTTCAATAGACCCTTTCACTAGAGACATAACTGAATATTGTCACACTTGTCCTAATCTAATGTATTGTGGCTTATTTTCCAGCAGAATAGACCTCCTTTTCTACCTTTTGTTTTGTCAACAATACAAATAAGCTGTTTTTTGGTTTGTTTGGGGTTTTTTTTTGCAGTTTTGGACAGGGCCGGGCTTGAACCCACCACCCCCAGTATATGGGACCGGCACCCTACTCCTTGAGCTACAGGCACCTCTCAATAAGCTGTTTTTGAAAGTGACTTGATTTGGGTTTTGATAATATAGCAAAGTATGAAATGGAAAAGTCTCAATACCCAAGGCATAGCCTTAAAAAGCTGCATAAATGTGATTCTGTGGAAGGCATTATTGTCTTATGGAGTGGTATGTATCCCAGTGATAGATTAAATGTAAGGACCTTGACCCAGAGCATCCATGGACATTTGTTGAGCAGTCCAATAGTTTAAATGGGAACAAACCTGGGTCTGGTGGCTCATACTTATAATCCTAGCACTCTAAAAGACCAAGGTGGGAGGATTGCTTGAGCCCAGGATTTCAAGACCAACCTGAGCAAGAGTGAGACCCTGTCTCAAAAAAAAAAAAAAAAAAAAAAATATATATATATATATATATGTATGTATGTATGTATGTATGTGTGTGTGTATAGATGAGTTAGCTAGGCATTATGGCATGTACCTGTAGTCCCAGCTACTAGAGGAGCTGAGGCAGGACAGTCACATGAGCTCTGGAGTTGGAGGTTCCTGTGAGCTACCGTGATGTCCCTGTGCTCTAGCCAGGGTGGCAAAGTCTGTCTCAAAGAAAGAAAAAACCATAAACAAAAGATAACATACAGTGCTTCAGGAGAATTTTCACCTAGTAATGAAGTTTTGGGATTTTTTTTTTTTTTTTTTACTCTTTATTCTATACATGTGATTTTCAGTCTGTCATCAACTTTAGAGCATTAACAACTCTTAAACATTTGATTTTCTTTTTAGGTGATTGAAGTATATGACTTAACTAAAGTAAAGTTAAAATATTGGTAAGTTTTCTCCCCTGCTGGTATATGTCATACTTGGTACAGATAGGCCTTATCTACTATCTTTATTAAGGTAGTAAAGATTTCCATAGTAGTAGTCCTGGAATTACAGCCTTGTGCCATGATTTCCTGAGGTAGCACCTAAGCCTAGTCAGTTTCCTGGATTAAAAGAAGTAAAGCTCAATAATAACAGGCTGTGGGCTCAGCACCTGTAGCTGGCTCGGCGCCTGTAGCTCAAGTGGCTAAGGTGCCAGCCACATACACCAGAGCTGGTGGGTTCGAATCCAACCCAGGCCCGCCAAACAACAATGACAACTACGACCAAAATATAGCCAGGTGTTGTGGCGGGTGCCTATAGTCCCAGCTACTTGGGAGACTGAGGCAAGAGGATCGCATAAGCCCAAGAGTTTGAGATTGCTGTGAGCTTGACGCCACAGTACTCTACCAAGGGTGATAAAGTGAGACTCTGTCTCAAAAAAAGAAACAGGCTGTGTGTTAAATACTTCACATATGTGTTATCTAATTTAATCCTCCCAACAAAGTAGGACCTCAGCTCAGAGGTGATAAGACAATCTCTGGCATTATAGCTAGCCTCCCCCACATGGCTTAGCACTTCTTTTAATGCTTTCATGAGCAACAGAAGTAGAACAGACCATATAGGTCGGACTCCAAAGTTATGCTAAAGGGAATGCCAAAGAGACCACAACTTTAGAGCCAAAATATACTTTTTAGAATTATAGTGGGGATGACCAGTATAATCCATAGACACGTGAGCCCCACATTATAGCAAGGCACTATGGCAGCATCTAGAGTAGTCCTTTGAGTACAACTCACTAACAGGCTTCCCTTTTCTCTTTGTGAAGGTGTGAAGAGGACTTGATTCCTGGGGCAGGCTTAGGCAACTTTTGCTAATAAAGGAGTGGAAAAGTAGATGTGTGATAGCACTTGCCTCTGCAGGTTCTAATTTCTTTTAGTCTTGCTAGGGCCTTCATACCTCAGGGTCTGGTAGCTTCTCTTCTCTACCCTCTTTTTGAGAGTTAGTGGTATCTTGGGAAGCCCCAGAGCATCAACTCTATACTGTATGTCAGCCTCATAAGGATAAACCTTCTGACCTCATTAATTCTCTTTTTAAAAGTTCTCTAATTAAACTTTTAATTTCAATATAATTATAGACTTACCTGCCTGCATCTTAAGAATAACTCTTCCCATGATCTGTGAACCCATCTTATGAACTGTGTTAAAAAAAAATATTTTCGAAAATTGAGGGCAGCACCTGTGGCTCAGTGGGTAGGGCACCAGCCCCATATGCCAAAGGTGGCGGATTCAAACCCAGCCCTGGCCAAACTGCAACAAAAAATTAGCCAGGCCTTGTGGCAAGTGCCTGTAGTCCCAGCTACTCAGGAGGCTGAGGCAAGAGAATCACCTAAGCCCAGGTGTTGGAGTTTGCTGTGAGCTGTGATACCATGGCACTCTACCAAGGGTGATAAAGTGAGACTCTGTCTCTTAAAACAAAAAAAACTTTCTGAAAAAAAAAAATGTTGGCTAGACGTGGTCGCTCACACCTGTGATCATAGCACTCTGGGAGGCAGAGGCAGGTGGATTGCTTGAGCTCATGAGTTTGAGACCAACCTGAGCAAAAGCAAGACCCTGTCTCTTACCAAACATAGAAAAAACTGAGGCAGGAGGATCACTTGAGCCCAAGAGTTGAACGTTGCTATGAGCTGTGTGGCACTCTACTGAGGGCAACAACTTAAGACTCTTGTCTCAAAAAATAAAAAGTGTAGGGTGCTGGCCCCATATGCCAGAGCTGGTGGGTTCAAACCCAGTCCCAGCCAAAAACCACAAACACACACACACACACATATATATATAATATATATACATTATATTTTTGTTTTTCAGTGGTGTGCATTTTAATTCTCAGGCCATAGCTCCTACCATTGAGCAGATTGATCAGTCTTTTGGTGCAACACATCCTGGAGGTAAGCCAAATCTTATCTGATTCCTCTGGTCATCCATGACAGCCCACAGCAATAAACCTGGACAATGGCACATCCCACCCTTCTCCCTAAAGTCAGGACCCCATAGGATTGTGGGGTTGGTACTTGCTTGTCCTCCTTGTTTTTACCCTACCAGGTCAGCTCAGAAATAAGACCTAAGGAAGGTGTTGGCAGTCATTATCCCATGCCAGACTGGTTTATGTTAGTGACTTCAGATGCTAGTCAACCATGTCATTTTCTTCTCCCCCACCCCCACAGTGTACAACTCTGCTGAGCAGCTCTTCCACCTCAACTTCAGAGGACTGTCTTTCTCTTTTCAGTTAGACTCGTGGACTGAGGCTCCCAAGTACGAGGTTAGCCCTTCTTATTCCCTGGTGTTTGTTTCTCAGGGCTCATGTGGTGTGGGTGAACAGACAGTGCTGTGGGAGTAGGGCGGGGGACTCTTTAGGGGGCAAGAAAGAGCAGAGTGTGTGGGGTTGACAGAGGAAGAACATGGCCTAGGCTGGCATCCCTAGGAAGAGGAGTGAGGTCGGGCTCACTTTTCAGGGATAAATCCAGCCATGCCTTACTTTCAAGCTCTTAATCACTGCAATTTTCTCAGTGGCCTAGAATTTGGAGATTTCATCCTCTGGATTTTCAGTTGTTTTCAGCAAACATTTCATTCATATTTAGGCTATACCATCCTTAGGGTTATGAAAATGATAGCTTTTGTAAGGTTTATATTTTATTAAGCAAGCATTTCAGCATTTTTTTTTCCTGATGAAGAAAAGAAAAACCACCAGAATTAAAGGTGAACTTGCATGATTATGGGGAATTTATTGACCCAGAGCCAGGTTTGACTATGTGCTTTGACCTGACCAGTTCTTGAAAACTATGAGTGTCAGGGAGGATCAGAGCCTAAGTCCCATGACCTGCAGTGTGCCCTTAATACAACTCTCATCCTGTACTTGCAGCCCAATTTTGCCCATGGCCTGGCTTCTCTCCAGATACCCCATGGAGCGACTGTAAAACGAATGTATATCTACAGCGGAAACAGCCTACAGGATACCAAGTAAGTGTTAGGAGCATGAGTTTTAGGCTAAGGCCATGGCTTCCTGGGAGGGAGGACCAAGCCTCTGCTCATTCTGTACCTTCCTCCAGGGCTCCCCTGATGCCCTTGAGCTGTTTCCTGGGCAATGTGTATGCTGAGAGTGTAGATGTTCTTCGAGATGGAACTGGACCTGCAGGTTTACGACTTCGCCTACTTGCTGCAGGTCAGTGACTGGCTTTGAAGTGGGTGGGTTCCCCATTACATCCATGTTAAAATGTTGTTAAATCCCATGTGCTTAGAACTATGTCTTAGTCATTTAGGCTGCTATAAGAAAATACCATAAACTGAGTGGCTTCTAAACAACAGAAATTTATTTCTTAGAGTTCTGGAGACTGGGAAGTCCAAGATTGAGCAGATTCAGTATCTTGTGAGGGCCCACTGTCTGGTTCACAGACTTCTTGTGTCCTTATATGTTGGAAGGGGCTAGCTAGCTCTCTGGTGTCTGTATTAGAAAGACACTTAATTCCAGGGTGGCACCTGTGGCTCAAAGTGGTAGGGCACCAGCCCCACCCAGAGGTGGCAGGTTCAAACCCAGCCCCCAGCCAAAAACTGCAAAAAAATAAAAAGACACCAATTCCAATCTTGAGGTCTCTGCCCTTGTAGGTATAACCTGGCAATCGCCTCCCAAAGGGCCCCCACCTCCTAATACCATCACCTTAAGGGTTAGGATTTCAACATGAATTTCAGGAGAACATGAGTACTCAGTCCATTGCCAGATAGTTGATAGAAAACAACAATGCAGATATTTATGGTTAAAGCTTTGTTTAATTGATTTTGTCAAGGGACAGGACACACACAGTGTTACCTGCTCTCACCTTTTCTACCTTTAATGCCAAGTTCTCAGAATAGGTAGCAGAAGAAACTTGTTGAATTATGGTTTGGCCACACTTTGCCAAGAGGTTTGCTGACTTGTGAACAACAACAACAAAAGAAGAGTTCCACCTTTATAGCTGGTCTCTTCAGGATCCATGCCTCATTTTGTAACTTTCTCATATCTGGCTACTATCAGCTGCTTTGGGCCTTGGATCATGCTTAATAAAACTGGTTCAGTGTGGAGTTTGACCCACTAAAGAGACCCAACAGAAGGGCCATGCCTTCTTGGAGCTCATAGTCTAACCAGCACTTTTTTTATAAATTAGGGTCTTGCATTAGTCTCTGAGATATTGGTTCCTAACTGTTAAGAATCCGACACATATGGCTTGGTGCCTGTAGCTCAGCGGCTACAGGTGCCAGCCATATACACCAGAGCTGGCAGGTTCAAATCCAGCCTGGGTCTGCCAGACAACAATGATGACTACAACCAAAAATAGCTGGGCATTGTGGCGGGCGTCTTTAATCCCAGCTACTTGTGAGGCTGAGGCAAGAGAATCACTTGGACCCAGAGTTTGAGGTTGCTGTGAGCTGTGACTCCACGTACTCTACAGAGGACGACATAGTGAGACTCTGCCTCAAAGAAAAGAAAAAAAGGCTTGGCACCTGTGGCTCAAGCAACTAAGGCGCCAGCCACATACACCTGAGCTGAATCTAGCCTAGACCCGCCAAACAACAATGATGGCTACAACCAAAAAATAGCCAGGCATTGTGGCGGGCGCCTGTAGTCCCAGCTACTTGGGAGGCTGAGACAAGAGAATCACTTAAGCTCAGGAGTTGGAGGTTGCAGTGAGCTGTGATGCCACAGCACCCTACCCAGGGCAACAGCTTGAGGCTCTGTCTCAAAAAAAAAGAATCTGGTACATACATTTTGAGCTCACGCCCTTGAATAACTGGATAGTTTACAACCTCAAGGTTAGAAATTTCTTAAAAGGTATGGTTTTTAAGCCAAAGTAGAACAAAAACTATTTAAAGGATTATTGTACTTGAACTATAGTTTTTGAGAGAATTGAGATGTGGCATCAAGGCGAAGTGATTTTTAGAATCTGCTTTTTCAGGATGATTGCTGCTTGAAACAGCAGGGTAGTCAAAGATCAGGGCCATTAGCCGGTCATGGTGGCACACAACTGTACTGTAGTTCCATCTAAACTTGGGAGCCTGAGGCAGGAGGATCACTTGAACTCAGAGGAGTTTGAGGTTACTGTGAGCTATGATGACACCACTGTATTCTAGCCTGGGGAACAGAGTAAGACCCTCCTGTCAGGAGGAGGGAGGGTATTTGGTGGGACCTCACCTAATGTGAATAATGCAATGGTACATTTTAAAATTATTAAGAGGGCAGCACCTGTGGCTCAAAGGAGTAGGGTGCCAGCCCCATATACGGGAGGTGGCGGGTTCAAACCCAGCCCCCGCCAAAAACTGCAAAAAAATAAATAAATAAAATTATTAAGAAAAGAGTATGACTTGGCACCTGTATTTCAGTGGCTTTTGCGCCAGCCACATACACCAGAGCTCGCAGGGTCAAATCCAGCCCCAGCTTGTCAAATAGCAATGACAATGACAACAAAAAAAAGCCAGGTGTTGTGGTGGGCACCTGTAGCTCCCTGCTACTTGGGAGGCTGAGGCAAGAGAACTGCTTAAGCCCAAGAGTTTAAGGTTGCTGTGAGCTATGACACCACAGGACTCTACCCAGGGTGACAGCTTGAGACTCTGTCTCAAAAAAAAAAAGAAAAGAGTATAATTGTCTTAACAGATAAGTAAGCAAGATAGATGTGTTAATTAGTTCGATGTAAGCATTTTACATTGTACTTCAGATCAGTATACTGTACTCCATAAATGTGTCAATGTACACAGTTATGATTTAATAAAGGAAAAAAAAGACTGTCTCAAATAAAAAACAGGATTGAGGCCATTAATCACAGTACAAACCCCTTGAGTGTGAGGTTCTCAGCCAATTCTGGCTGCCCCCCCACAGCACACTCCCAACAGTCAGAGCTCTCACTGCTTACACTGTCAGTGGAAAAGACTCTTTCTGTTAAGTCAGGGCCTTACAGAATTATTGTCCAATTCAGTCCTCATTGAGTTTTGTTTGACAAGCATAGGGTCTCAACTGACCTATTTCTTATATCTATTTCCTTGTGTGTCTACGTGTAATGATGCTTCTGATGTAGGAAGTCAGGTCAGCTGTCTTGGTCCCCACAATAATTTATAGGAAGACATGCTCCAGGGAATCACAAACTAAAGTAGTCCCCTAAAACTGTAGCTAATTCTACTTGGGTAGGCTTTAAGCCAAGCAGCCTGGAGCCAAATGAGAAGACTCACCTGTAAAGGGTCCCTTCCCTCCAGGCTTATCTGGACATTCACAGGTATGTGGTAACCTAGAGAAATACTAAGATACTTTGGGCCCTCAGTCCAGCTCGATAGGACTTTTGGTAGGTTCCATAGGTCACCCAGGCTTGTCTAAGCTAGAAGATTTTATGAACAGAGGTTAATGAAGATCATGCTTTTCCCAGGACCTAGGTAACTTATACATAGCCTTTATTTGTCACTCACTGTATTTTCTGAGGATGGAGATTTTGGGGTTAGTTGAAGAGCTCAGTACCTAGTCACTTCAGATTTTGGTTCTCTGAAGCTTCTGAATAAAGCAAATGGATTGTTACACATGAAAGAGCTTTGATAACTATAAAAGCTTGTGCCAAGTAAGGTGATGTCATTGTTTGTCATGACCCCAGGAACTGTGGTGCTCCTCTGATCCTTGGCTTCCTTTTTTGTTTTGGGCATAATACCTTATCTCCTCATTCACAGAATAAGGAAATTCTACTGTTGGTGTGTCTCAGTGTTCCCACAGCCACTTCTACATTTATGTGTGTATTTATGTCATTAACTGGAATTATTTCTGAAATGTATTATAGAAAGTCAGGGTTTAAAGATTCTTCCCAGGGGGTTCCCATGGCTCAGTGGTTAGGGCACCGGCTACATGCTCCAGGGCTGGTGGGTTTAAACCCCGCTAAACAAACAAACAAAAAATAGCTAGGCATTGTGGCGGGCGCCTGTAGTCCCAACTACTAGGGAGGCTAAGGCAAGAGAATCCCTTGAGTCCAAGAATTTGAGGTTGCTGTGAGCTGTGACACCACTGTACTATACCAAGGATGACAAAATGAGACTCTGTCTCAATAAAAAAATAAATAAATAATAGATTCTGGATGACACCTGTAGCTCAGCGACTAGGTCACCAGCCACATACATCAGGGCTAGCAAGTTTGAACCCAGCCCGGGCCTGCCAGACAATGATAACTACAACTACAACAACAACAACAAAAATAGCTGGGTGTTGTGGTGGGTACCTATAGTCCCAGCTACTTGGGAGGCTAAGGCAAGAGAATCACTTAAGTCTAAGAGTTGGAGGTTGCTGTGAGCTGTGACGCAACAGCACTCTATCAAGGCCAACATAGTGAGACTCTGTCTCAAAAAAAAAAAAAAGATTCTTCCCAGAGAATAAACTTGGCGAATCAGAAGGTATTTTTATTCCTACACTTACCTGATTTGCCTCTTTTGAGTGATAGTGGTTCTTATCTCGGTTTGAAGCCTCTGTCAGGTGTTTGTGTAGAATTAGGGAGTGACTTATGGGTGTTTCACTCTTGACTTTCATAGTGCAGTCTTGTGGGTTTGGTCTCCATTTGGGGATTACCTATTGAAAAGTATTCTTAACACAAATCCTCTTATCTTGTCATTATGAACTTTCATAACACCTGCTCCTGCTACTAGTCTTACCATAGTTGTATAACAATTTGATTAGGGTTTTCTCCATCATACCATAAACTTCTTTGATGGAGTGTATGGACAGAAACTGTACTGTTTTGTTTCCTCAACCTCTAGCAGTGTCTGTAGCCCATGGTAGGCAATAAGGAAATGATTGGCAAATGAATGATATGTCACTTTGGGGGCACTAAATAAGTGTGGAGTAGATAGTGATCTCTTGTAGAGTCTTAAGCCCTAGTGACCTGGTATTTCCACTTGTGTGTAGTCTTGCCCCTCAGCCAGATCTAATAAAATAGCACATAGTCATCATTTCTCTGGGGTCCTCAGAGGTCCAGGGTTTCTGGTCTTATCCACAACCTGACAGCCTCTCCCCTCATTCTCTACAGGTTGCGGACCTGGCCTTTTAGCAGATGCCAAGATGCGGGTATTTGAACGTTCAGTGTATTTTGGTGATTCCTGCCAAGATGTTCTTAGCGTGCTTGGCTCTCCACACAAGGTCTTCTATAAATCAGAAGACAAGGTAGGGGAAGTATGCTTTACAGAGTAAATAGGCAATCTCACCCCTTCCTCTTTTTTTTCAATCAACCCTAATTAAATATTGAGTAAATAGAAGCTGTTTGCTACTTTCCTGAAGAACTCATTGTATATTTGCTGAGAATAGAGATTCTCATTCTACTTATAGCTGATGATGAAATAAATTAAAAACTTTTCTTGGCTCGGCTCCTGTGGCTCAATCGGCTAAGGCGCCAGCCACGTACACCTAACGTGGCGGGTTCGAGTCCCCAGTCCGGCCCGCCAAACAACAATGATGGCTGCAACCACAAAAAGGCCGGGCGTTGTGGCGGACGCCTGTGGTCCCAGCTACTTGGGAGGCAGAGGCAGGAGACTCGCTTGAGCCCAGGAGTTGGAGGTTGCTGTGAGCTGTGATGCCATGGCACTCTACCCAGGGGGATAGCTTGAGGCTCCATCTCCAAAAAAAAAAAACTTTTCTTACCCCTGTTGATTAAATTACCCTGATTCTTTCTCTGTCCATAGTGGCTACCCTTTCTTGGAGACTAGGGCCTAGTCCATAGTTAGTTGCAGTTGGCCCCCTCTCCTCCTGGATTGATCAGCACCAACACCTAGGACTCCCCATAGTCACAGTATTGCTTACTCAACAGTTTAATTTTACACACACAATTTGTACATCTTTAATCAAGGACTGTATTAAGGGGTTAGATTTTAAGTAACACTTGAGGAGGCTGAGATGGGAATATTACTTGAGGCCAGGAATTCAAGCAGCCTGGACAACCAGTGAGACCCCATCTATAAAAAATAGAAAACTTAGCCAGGTGTGATGATGTGTACCTAGTCCCAAGTTACTTAAGAAGCTGAGGCAGGAGGATCACTTTTCCTTGGGATTTTGAAGTTGCAGTGAGCTATGCCCACACCACCATTCTTTAGCTGGGAGGATGGGGGAGAGCTAGATTTTAAATTATGGTTATTTTTTCCCTACAGATGAAAATTCATTCTCCTTCCCCTCATAAGCAAGTTCCATCCAAGTGCAATGACTACTTTTTTAACTACTTCACTCTTGGAGTGGTAAGTTGTGATTCCTTAGAGAAGTATTTCAGTTCATTGGCATGGGTAGTCCACCTTTGTACACCTTTGTGTACACATGCAGCTATATCCATGCCTAGGCTTCAGGGAACCTAGCTCCAGCTGACTTGCCCACTTTTGTTTTACATAGCCTCTGGTACCCCAGAGTAAATCTTTTCTGCCACCACAATTACTAAGAAACACCAGGTTTCTTGATACATGTTGACTTTTCTGAGGGAAACATGCTTCATAAATGGAGGCTATGGAAATCTGTAGGTTAAGCTATTTAAGGAACTTCCCATTTGTACAGCATAGGACCCTCTTCTGGAGCCAGAATAGTTTGAAAGGCTCAAAGACAGGGGGGATATGTTTATATACTTGAGATGACCACCCCAGAGTCATTGCTGCAGCCCTATGCTTAGGACCTAGTGGTGGCCAGAGCTGTTAGCCACCATTGATGCTGACAATCCAGCTGGTGGATAGGATGCACATAAGAGTAAACTATGTAAACAGTGTGCCAGCAGGAGATATGTCAGAGGGCAAGGCTGGCCTGCACCATGGGTCTTCTAACCTTTGAGCCTTCTAGGATCCAAGGTCCTAAGGCAGCAAAGGGTAGATTCAAGAGAAGGAGAAAGGAGAAACAGTCTACCTATATGGGAAAGACCAAACATGATCAAGGGTTAGTGGGAAAACAGCTATGGGACTATAAACTCTTAAGGATAGGATGGTAGCCAGAAGGAATGGTGCTTTTGCAGCTATACCACTGAATTCAAGAGCCAGTGATGATAAGTGGCAGGAAAGAGAGAGATAATGGACCAGCTTTAAAAGGACTTTGCTGGCTGTTGGTAGGAGGGTAGAGTCAGAGGTGACCCTGGAGTCACAGGCCTAAGCAGCTGATAAGATATAAAGCTGAAAAGGGCATGCAGAGGGGTAGGAAAATGCTCAATTCATGGCATCAAATTCAGATAGGTCAAGTTGGAATTGCAGTTCCAAGGGTTGCTGACTCAATGCAAAAACAGAAGCCAGAAGGGTCTGGCAGGCCATGGCATTGAAAATAGGTCCCTTGATCACCTCAAGTCAGGTGACCCCTGGTAGCCTTTCAGCCAAAAATTTGCTTTCAGTTCGATTTTTTTATCAGGAACCATTGGCAGGAAAGATCTCCCTTACATGCAACTATTGCCCCTATGCCTACCAGGTCTACAGATGGTCGGGTCCCCCCATTACTGAATCTCCAGTTAAAGCTGCTTGGCCTTAGCTATCCTTTTGACTGTTGTTTAGGAGAAAGCTGATGCCCGCAGCCATCTCCACTCTGGAGTGGGTGTCTCCAAGTTGGGCATGGCATTGGAAAAACCTGCCCTGCCTCAGTAACATTCCCTACTTGAGTACCCTCCTTTTCTTCCTAGGACATACTCTTTGATGCAAATACACACAAAGTAAAGAAGTTTGTTCTACACACCAATTACCCTGGGCATTACAATTTCAACATGTGAGTATACCTACCTGCCTCTCTGTGAAGTAAGTTTTGGACCAAAAAACAAGAAAGCTTGTGGCTTTGAGTGTTCATTAATTTATCTGCAATTCTTGCTGATTTCATCGGAAGTGAACATTTACCGAGTACTTGCTGTGTTCCTTGCACAGTGTCCAGTGCCTTACATTTCTCCATTTGGACCCATATTATAAATAGGAAAATCAGTTCAGCAAGCTTGATGTCTTATTTAAGGTATTAGGCTCTTTAGGGCCCATGAGTATGGGCGCCCCTTTCTGTTCAACTTTAGAGCCTAAATCCCCAGTGAATGTTGTGTCAGGGGCTCAGAGCCAAGACTTTGGGAAGATGTATTTGGTTCTGTTTTTCCTGGGGTGCAGGGTTGGGATGCAGGAGTGGTCAGGCCTCCTAGAAGGACCAGCATTTAACCATCTGCCTTCTCTCCAGTTACCATCGCTGTGAGTTCAAGATCCCACTAGCCATAAAGAAAGGTGAGTGGAGTAGTAAATGCCTTAAAGGTAAGGATGGAGTCTTGGAGTCAGTTTCCCACGTAAGAAGGGGGAAAGATCCAAGCAGAGAAGGAAGTAATGGTTATGTATGTGGAGCTTCTGCCCATGGCCTCAGCTCCTTATTCTGAAGACTGCATTGTCCTTAGTCCAGAGTTTCCTGTAGGCCCTAGCATTTTTCTATGACTGTGGGATTGCTGGCCTCTGAAGGGGACATTTCCTCTCCACAGATTATCATCCGGGTGTCTTTAGCCCATTCTTGGTGCCTACTACCCACTGTTAGTTGGTGTAACTCAAACCTGACTGGCTTTCTGTCACCTTCCACCTATTCTCTTCCACCCTGGATCTCCAAAAAAACCTGGTTGTTCTCCTTACATACTCCAACCCCAGTGCAAAAGGTGGCTAGGTCTTGGTCCTGCCTAGGGTGGGGGGCACAAGTGGGCTGGACCAACTACCAACCTGCCCCCTGTGTTTTATTTTTAGAAAACACAGATGGACAGACAGAAACATGCACAACTTACAGCAAGGTACGTTCCTACTTTCCTACTTGACACAGCCTGAGGTCAAGGTGGACATTAGCCTGCCAGCACTCTGGGGTCATGTGCACTGGGCCTGTTTAAGCCCCTGCTAGTTCCTCTTTCTCCCTATCCCTTTTGCAGTGGGACAACATTCAAGAGCTCCTGGGCCACCCTGTGGAGAAGCCTGTTGTCCTACACAGGTGAGTGGGAGGTTGTTGTCTCTCTTTACTCCACCCGTTCCTCACAGCCCAGAAGGCCCAGAAAAGCCTAGCACAGTGGGTATTTCTTAGAAATTATAGAAGTCAGAAGTTTCTGGTGTTGCCACAAACATACTTCCTGCATATTAGAACTGGGCCAACTGTTCTGCATGTTACTTGTAATGGAGAGGATGCTCTTAAAGATAGTTCCCTTCTTCTCACCCTTTCTCCAGGTATAGGGGCCTTCTTACCCTTAGTTATTCAGAAAAGGAGGTGGTCTTGGCTGGCTATTCTGGGCTCTTTTTTTCCCATCAAAGCTATTGCCTGTTGTAGTCCATAGCCCCATTCCTGGTTGCCATGTTGCCTGAGGCATTCTTTTTTTTCTTTTTTTTTGAAGTAATAATTACTTTATAATTTATTATAAATGACATCCAGGCACGTACCTTAGAATAAAGCAATGGGCTTAAATTTCATTACTATTATTTACCAACAGGTGACATTTTAAATTCTTCAGTGCCCTGCCTCTTATCATCTCCATTGCTCTGGTCCTTGGAAAACACAGCATTTCTGTCACCATGTATTAGTTTTCATTTTTAAGAAATTTATTGCAATGGAATTGTATGGGTGAGGCATTCTCTTACTTGAAAGGACCTTCCTGACTTCTGGACCACTCCAATCCAGAATCCCAGTGATTTTCTGTATCGTATTGGGCATTGTGGGATTCTGAGTTGAATGAGGCCATCCCTATCCCTGGGGAACTTGAGGGTCTGTGTAGGAGACAGGCATGACATACATAGTCATATAGCCCACATCCTGAAAGGAACTAGATCTCTTGCTTGGCCTTGGCCTCTGTCTGCTCCTCTAATTCTGGCTTCTCTGGCCCCAGGTCCTCCTCCCCAAACAACACCAACCCTTTTGGCTCCACCTTCTGCTTTGGTCTTCAGCGGATGATCTTTGAGGTAAGCTCTGGAGACCCTAGAAATAAGTTGCTAAGGGATTAGTGGATGGCAGGGACAGGCAAGTGATTGAGGGAAATTGGGAAGGGCCTGTGACTGCCATGCTGATTAATTCTTTCCCAGCAACTGTTGGCTGAATACCTGGCCTGAGGGTTCAAGAGTGATGATGGGGGAAATCTTAGGTCATGGAGCCAAAGCAATGGTCTATATCCAGCAAGATAAGAGTAACAGGGATCTCGAGTTTATATCTTGAAACATGGGTAAAGCACAGAAGAGAACCACAGGACAAGAGGGGGCCCAGCCCAGGGTGTTGGGAACCTACAAGTACCATGCAGACAGATATACTGTGGGTGAGTGGCTCTGGAAGCCCTTCTGATTTGGAAGAACAGATTTGCCCCTATTTTCCCTCTGGATGGCATACTTTCAGTGGGTGCTTGGTGCCAGGAAGTTGTATGTATCCCATGAGAAATAGGCAGGTCCTCAGACAAGGTGGCCCCTAGTATGACTGGAAAAGGTTGAGGGATCAGGAAGCTCAGCCCTTGTATGTAGTTTTGTTGCACACACAACCTCCAGCCCCTGTGCATAGGATCTGGCCTACATCCCTCTACTCCTGCCCACTGTCCTCTTCTTACACCAGGTCATGCAGAACAACCACATTGCCTCAGTGACCCTGTATGGCCCCCCTAGGCCTGGTGCCCACCTGAGAACAGCAGAGCTCCCCTAGGGACATCACTACCCATACCCCTCTACCCCATGAAACTGCATTGCATCCTGCTCAGCAGACCTCTGTGTGCCAGCCTGTGGATCTTCTTGGACACCTTGCCAGTGTTGAAAAGCTGTTGTGATGTTCTAAAGCGGGGCTCAGGCTGGGTGCTCTGCTGTGGAATGAGGGGCCCAGATATTCTTCTGTCCATCAGCCTGCTGGTGCCAGCAGGGGACACAGACTGCAAAGAGAAGCACAAACTTTGAGCCTTGATACTTGGATGCAGAAGCTGTCAACAGACATGTAAGGAGGCAGGACGTGTCAACCCTTGTTCTGCATATGTTGGGAAAACTTGGGGCTCTCTCTGTGGCTGAAGACACAGGGATCCAGAATGAGGACAAGGTCCTGCCCTTGCCACACATTGCCATGTGACCCTTAAGGCAAGCAGGTAGCGTGTCTGTAGTACGTGGTTGCAACATTTGCACTACATCCACTTTAGTTACTTGATGAGCTGGCTGTGGCCAAAGTGGCCCTTATTTCTTTCTTGCACGTGCTCCCTGCCAGGCCCAGTAGGCACAGCCAACTGGTTGAAACATAGCTTTCTACCATCCAGGTACTTACCCAGGCCTGATTCCCAACCCTCTTGGAGCCAGCTTTCAAGGTCACCAGTGTCCCTGCTCAGCCCCAACCTGGCTGCATGTTTCCATCCTGTTTGCCTCTTTTATTTAATGCCAAAGTTTTAGCCAAAGACATCTTCCTTTTATTGTGTTACAGCATTCTGTTCTGAACTGTGGCTGCTCCCTGCCCCAACCCTGGGCACTGTCCCCTGGCTGGGCCCATTCATGGCTCAAGGCCTCTGGGGGCTCAAGGAAGGCTGGGCTGCTCAGTCTCTTCATGGGTCATGCTAATGGAACGTAGCATATAAATGCTTTAAAAAATATTAGTCCTTTTGAAAAGAATTGAGAAGAGAAATGGATAATTTTATCCCACTTTTAATATTTTGGTCTAGCAACTTGTGATATATAGATGACAATTTTGTGAGTTTTTCAAATGTGTGTACAGATTTTTGTAAATATGACTCTTTTGTAATTAACTTATGTACAGCCTCATCCTGTATAGTTTAATGATGAATGTGCAGGGGACCTGCCTTGGGCTCTTTGGCCTATAGCCAGGCTTGTGTGACTTTCTGACTGACTTATTATGTCTTCCCATGTGAACTGACCTGGCCAGAGATCCCCACACATCCTGTTGTTGGGGACAGCCAGGAATGTTTCCATTCTCCTGCAGTGGGGGAACCTTATTCCCCACATCCCCTCTCCAATAAAGCACCTGTGCTCTCAGCAATGGCCCCCACATGCTGTTGCTGAGATGTTTGTACTAAAAATAGGTGTGTTGGTTTTTGGAGGAAGGGAGTTGTTGAAGAATACAGGGAAATTAGTAGTGGAGGGGAAATTAGTAGTGAAGGTGTTCCTTGGGTCCTCTGAAGGGGATGGTACTGCCTCCAGTAAGAGATTGGCATAGTTGTGAGGGTGTCCCTGTACATGGTTCTATCCTCCTGAGCCCAGGAGAGGTTAACTCCAGGAAAGCAGGCTTCAAAGGGGCAAGATCTAAAGACCTGGGCAGGACTGGGAATCTAATTTTAGAGAAGCAGGTGGGAAGCAAAATGTCTACTTTCAGATTGAGCTGTGGCAGAAAATCTGCCAGCTCCATCAAAGCTAAAGCCATGCCTCCCCTTCATACCTCCCTGTTAGGCCTGGCTTTGTGGAGTCCTGCATATAACTGGTCATTTTAGGGGCTCTAAACCAGGGAGTGTGGTAGGATTCCATGAGCCCCTAGCATCCACCAAAACACACATTTGCTACTAGGAGAACTAAACATGTCTACCATCCTGGAGCCTATTGGACAAGAGAAGGTCCTCCCCACCTCACTCCTGGCTATTTCAAAGGATCACCATTATACTGGTTCCAGCAGGCTGGGCCTACAGGAGGCAAGTTCAATCTCCACTCCCTGGGATCTTGTGGAGGCAGAGACCAGGAGATCTGGGGAAGAACCACATACAATGCAGTAAACGAACTCCCTGCAAAGTCCCTCCCACTCCATCTTCAGTCTCTCTCTCTCTCTCTTTTTTTTTTTTTTTTTGAGACAGAATCTTACTTTGTCACTCTCAGTAGAGTACCATAGCATCATAGCTCACGGCAACTTCAAACTCTTGGGCTTAAGCGATTGTCTTCCTCAGACTGGTCTGGAACCTGTGAGCTCAGGCAATCCACCTGCCTTCGGCCTCTGAATGCTAGGATTACAGGCAAGAGCCACCATGCCCAGCCCCATCCTAGTCTTGAGAGGAGCTTGGGTTGTGAAGGATCCAATGGGCTATGAGTCCCATTTGAAGGGGCCTGCAGCAACCGGTTGTGAATGTGCACAGGCTGGTCCTTGTGGCCCGTGCAGCAGATGCCACATAAGCCAAATGTCAGCAGCAGAGAGTCCATGCACTACAACCAGCTCGCGGTAAAAACAGGGGTCGAATGTACGGAGATGAGGTGCAGCTGAAGGCTGGGAGATACCAAAGGTGCGGAAAGCAGGGTGAGGCTCGGGGGTGAGCCGCAGGCGCTGCAGGCACATACCCAGAAAGACGTCGTCGATGGGGAAGAGTTCAACCTGCGCACAGGCACTGGCCAGGCGGCGCAGCGTGGCCCCTGAAAGCACAAAGCCACCGCCACCAGCATAAGCAGGATAAGCTGGCAGGCCATACACAGCTTTAGGGATGTAGTACTTGCTGGCCCGTGCGCGGATGGGCCGTGCCTGCACAATCACATCACCAGCAAGCAAGTCCTGACCCGGATCCCTCAGTGCCAGGAACTCGAGCAGGTTCCCTACATGCACGAACACATCAGCATCGCCCTTAAAAACGAAACGCACGTCGGGGCAGAATGCTGAGGCCCAGGCCAGAAAGTGGATTTCCTTAAGTGTGAGGTTGAAAAAAGTGTCGTCGAAGGCCCAGAGCAGGATGTCCTCATATGCTCGGCTCTCAGCACGCAGTAGGTCGTGCCAGTGCGTTCGTATGCCCACCCCCATGGTGACTGTCCCGTCTGTGCCCGCGCCCTTGGGCACGCCTAGCAAGAACACACGGCGTATGAGCGACCCCTGCACGCGACCCTCAGCGCCCCACGTCTGGCGCACGGCTTGGCGCCGCTCGAAGTCTGCTGCCACTGATTTGACAGCGATGAGCAGGTCAGGCTGGGCGCCTGGTGTACCATGGCCACGACACTTGTGTGGCTGGTTAATGAGCAGCGGAAAGCGCCGCTGGTCCTTAGCTCGCAAGTAGCTGCCAAAGTCAAAGGAGCCCGTGGGTGTGGGCGGGGCTGGCGTGTCTTCTTCGTAGGCTGGAGGTGCTGCGCCCACATCTGGTACCTGGAACGTGCGGGGCCCGAGGGTGGGTCTCGGTGCCGCCCTCCCTCTTGCGTGCGGCAAGCTCGTCGTCGGGGCCGCGCCGTCGCGCTGTGCATAGAGCAGGAGGCCAAGGGCGGTGCTGAGGAGCAGTGTGAGCGACGCGTCCCGCCTTAAGCGAAGCCGCCGCCTCATGTCCGCGTGGCCGGTGCTCACCGTCCCTTCGAAGAAGGGTCGCAGTCAAGGACTCCCGAGTCGGCAGCAGCTAGGACTCCCAGCCCCGCCCTCCCCAAGAGGAGGGGCGGGCAGCCACGTCCCAGGGGTCTCCAGCTACCGGGGTTTACTCCCCTCCCTTCCTACTCCTGCTCTGGGCCCTGGCGCACCCGCTGGGATTAGCAGCCTGAAGGGACAAAAAGTTCCCTCTTGTAACCAACTCCCCCTATCCTCAGCTCCGGCCCAGGACGGTACCCTAAGGCCAGACCGGGACTGTGGAACCTCAGCCCCACCCCCGCCTGCTTTCCCCACACTGAGGCTGAATCCCTTCTACCTTTCCCTGATCCCCATCCAATGTCGGTCTCCGGGATCCCAACTCACGCTCGGCCCTCCGGGGCTCAGCGCAGGGTCCCAAGGGCGGCCATGGACGGGGCCTGGGCCAAATGCAACGTTGGCAGGAAGGGGGACCCGGCTGTGCCACGTGACCCTCCAGCTGTGCGCGCCAGGACATCTGGAGCTCAGCTCCGCCCCGGCGCCGGGAGTGCGATCTCCGAACGAGTCTAATCCCTGAGAGGCATCCTCCTCACGGACAAGTCTTGCTGGGAAGGCCTGTTCTCGATGATGGCTCTGACTCCCCAAATCTGCCCTTCCAGGGATTGAAAGAAATGGCAACTCCTCTAGTTATCCCCCTCCACCCCAACATGGTCTCTCTGGAGTGGGGCGGAGCTGGATTGTTAGGAAGCCCTCTGCCCCCCAGCGGCCAGCCCTAAATTCCTGAGGCCAAGCGTCTTAGGCAGCGACTTAGCCACTATCCCCGCCGATCCTTTGGAGCACCTCCCCTCAGCAGTCCTAGTTCCACCAGGCAGGGCCCATAAACTGCCCTGGGACACACAGCTGCCTCCTCACTCCTTGCTCTGCCATGTCTCCTAGCTCCCAGTAAACAGGCACAGACAAAGCTGCTCATACAGTGTTCACAACCCTGCAGATGGGGACACTGCGCCTCAGCAAGATAAGTGCTAAAAACATGCCAGGATCTCAGGCAGGAAGGACTGTCCCTCCCTACTCCCCTGTCTCTCCCCACCCCTGTCTTTTGGAATTCAGGATTTTTTTCTCTGTCCTTCCTTACCCCCTCTCATCCATCTCACCCTGCTTTCATTTCACCAAGAAGCACTTCCGCCTGCCTGCCCAGGGACTGACAGTCTTGATCCCAGGTGCAGTTCTGAGTCACCTAGTCCTCAGCAGAGCTTCCCTCAGGTAGAATAAATGACCATGCCTGTGCCGCTACGGGCCAGAGTAGGCTGGCAGGGATAGGCACCGCTTGGCGGGGTGGGGCACGACTCCTGGAGGAAGCCTTTGGTAAGGGTTTGATCTGGGGTCCAGGTGGGCAAAGAGGTGCTCTGACATTGAGGTCTAGGTTCTTACCCGGCTCAGCTGCCATCTCTTTTCTTTTCTTTCTTTCTTTCTTTTTCTTTTTTTTTTTTTTGAGATAAAATCTCAACTATGTCACCCTCAGTAGAGTACCATGGCATCAGAGCTCACAGCAACCTCCAGCTCTTGGGCTTAATGATTCTCTTGCCTCAGCCTCCCAAGTAGCTGGGACTACAGGCATCTGCCACAACACCCGACTATTTTTTGTTGCAGTTGTCATAGGCCAGGTTTGAACCTGCCAGCCTCGGCGTATATGGCTGTGCCGTAACTACTGTGCTGGGGGTGCCGAGCCATCATCTCTTTTTTCTGAAGGCTCAGGGTCTCTGGGTCCCAGCCCCTGTCACGAAGCCTGGAGTAGAAAGCCCCCCACCAGTGTCTATGAGAACAGGCTGCCGGAGACAGCTCCCATCCTACTCAGCACCATTCTATTCCCAAGGGCTGTGTCTGCTCCTATTGAGGGCATCTTCCCACTAACATTCTCCCTTAAACACCAATACTTATGGCCACAGACTAGTCAGGAGTCCTGACTCTGGCTTTCTCCACTGCCTCACCACCCACTGCCTCCTGGGGTACAGCTTTGTGCTATTCCCATCATCCTCCAGGATAAGTCCCTACCTGGGACCTCCTTTTAGGAGAATCCAGTGCACACTCCTCAGTCTTAACTAATTTGCAGCCTCTGATATAGCAGGTGGGTATTCCCCTGGCTTCTCAATTTCCTGGTTTTCCTCCTTTCTCTATAGGCTGTCCCTTTTCTGGTTGGTGTCCTTCAGGACCTCTCCCAGGGACTGCCCCCAACCTGTTAATTTATTATCTGTTGCTTTGCCCCTTCTCAACTCAGAACTACAAATCAGCTGCCCTCA
Organism: Galagoides demidoff; assembly: GCA_963574575.1. Classification (NCBI taxonomy): domain Eukaryota; kingdom Metazoa; phylum Chordata; class Mammalia; order Primates; family Galagidae; genus Galagoides; species Galagoides demidoff. Next base: position 37,008 of record CAUYQV010162019.1, on the reverse strand, counting down.
CCCTCTCTCCAAGGGTGTCCAATCATGCCCAACTTGTCCCAAATAGAGCAAGCATTTAGCTTTCCCCAGGACCCCCTATCCCAGCAGGCAGTCCTACCCTCCATCAGTGTCACCAGGTCTGTCATTCTTCCTCCCAACAGCTCTTGGTGTTCAGCCACTTTCCTCCATTTCTGTTGCCACCACAGTTCTACCATCTCTCCTCTCTCTCTTCTCCTCCCTCCCTTCCTCTCTCCTTACCAGCCTCCCTGTCTTACCTCCTGAAACCCTTCAGAGGCTTCTCACTGGCCCAGTTACAAAATCCATACACGCTAGCTAGGCACATTGGCTCCTGCCTATAATCTCCTCACTTTGAGGGACTGAGAGAGGAGGATCTCTTGAGCCAGTAGTTGGAGACTGCATGAACTATGATAGCACCACTGCACTCCAGCCTGGCTAAGAGTGAGACCCTGCCTCTAAAAATAAATAAAATAAAAATAAAACCCACATTCTGTAAAATGGCTTACGAGCCCTCACTCCATCTGCTTTAGCAACTGGCCTTGTAACAAATCCACTCACCCCCAGATCCAGCTGTTCTGGATCTAGAACTTTGTGTTCTAACATCCCTCCTCACCTGCCTCAAGGCTTCACCTGAGGCTGGCTATACCTTGAGCGCAGCTTTTCTCTCAGCACCCCCACCACACACACACACACTCTCATCTCTCCTAGAAGCCCAACCCACTGTCTGGGTTAGGCCCCTCCTTCATGTTCCCATAACTCCTGGTATACCTCACATCAAAAAAGGGTTACATTTTATTTCCATTGCTTAATAATGTTGGTCCCACACTGTGTGTGAGATGGGGGCAGGCCGGAATCATTTATCTTGCTCACCACAGCATCTGCAGCACCCAGGATGATGCCTAGGATACCCAGGGGCCAGTGTTTAATGAGTGAAGAAGTAAACACCAGCTTCAAGTCCTTCTTGGATAGGAGAGGGTGAGGCTGACCTCTGCAGCAGGTCACCCAAATGCTATCTCCAGCAAATTATATGGGGGCAGAATCTCCCATGGTGTACCCCAGACAGCTTGATTCCTGGGGGAAGCAGTCAACTCTGCCCCAGGAGCTCCAGCAGAGAGGCAAGTGAGATTGTTAAGTGTGGTCTCAGAGTCCTGTGCATAAACAGGGGGCCCTGGATAGCAGCAGAAGGGACCCTAGTGTTATCCAGGTGCTCCAAACCCCTGGCTGAGCACCTGGCCTAGACTAAGCCGTCATCGGGACTGGTCAGGCCCAGCAAGTCCTCTGCCAGACTGGTGAGCTCATTCTCCTCCAGCGCCTCCACCAGGCGCTGCAGCGTGGCGCGACGGCCCTCGGCTTGCACGAAACGCCGCAGCAGCTGGAAGGCCTGCTCGTACAGCCCTTCACGCTCGTACTCATAGGCCAACGAGTCCAGCGCCGGGTCCCGGAGGGCGCGACAGCTCCGCTGCAGTGAGCGCCCTACCTTGCGCCATTTGAGGCCCACAGATCGTGCAAATGTCTGCTGGTCTCGCAGGCTCAGCGGCCGGTTCACTGCGGAGTGAGGAAGCAGATGAACGCGGGACACCCTGGAGCCAGCACCCTCCCATTCCCGCCCAGCCCTCGCTCCTCCCGGCTCCAAATTCCCTGTGCGCCTAATCCTAACCCTCACCTATGGGTTGACCCTGGAACAGAAAAGTCTGGCCAGACGGTGGCGGCGCCTTCTCCGAGAAAGAGGGGACCGGGGACTGCGAAGAACCCAGAGCTACCTCCGTGTTGCTACCATGGCCGCCTGAGCCGCACGTCAGATTCCGCAGTGCATCCTCCAGCTCAGCGAGTTCCTCGTCCCGGAGCCGGTCGGGCTAGGGGAGGGAGTGCGCGGTCAGTGGGACCTTCGGCACGAATTCCCGCCCTCCCTACCCCATCCTAACTCCAGGCCGGCCGCACCTTCTGAGCTAAGATGCTATTCAAACAGCGCTGTTCATCCGTCAGCACCGCGTCGAGCTGCTCCGCGCCGGCCCGCAGCTCCAGTTGCAGCGGCACAGTGTGATGGGCCAGAGCAGCCGCCAAGCCCCTTTGCAGCGCAGCGCGCAGTGCCCCCTCGCGGTAGGCGCGGAGAAAGCGTCCGCAGGACTGGCTCCCGCAAAATCGCAACTGCACTATCAGCTGCGGATCGCTGCGGTGTATCTTGAGTATCTGTAGCACCTCTGGGCTCCCGCCGCTTTCTGCGGAAGTGGGCAGTCAGGTCCAGCGATCCCCAGGAGTGGCCCTTCTCCAAGCGACCGTAGGAGAGGCTAGCCCCCGTCCCCATCCCCTGATCTGGTGTACACGATTACCCTAGAGTACCCAGCTGGGAAACAAAATTGGGATGCAAACAGCAATAACGCAGAAGGAAGTCCAAGACCTATCACAGGTGCACTCCAAAACAGAGTGACCGCCACCTAGCCGCATTTCTGACACCTCATATTAGGGTAGGCAAAGGGGAGGGACTTTGCAGCATAGAAAAAGACCTGTGCCCTGGACAGCCGAGCCGCGTAGGCAGGCAGCCCGCTGGCCAGAGGAGGAGTAAGAGGTCTCAAGTCATTAGCCTCTACCAAGTGCGGGTCCCGCTGCTCGGGAAGGAGAGGGGTTGCCGCTGCTCTGGGGCCAGGAACAGATCCCCCAACCCGCTTCAGCCTCCTGTGGACTCTGCACTGAGATGGGAAAGGGGGACTGGAAGGGCAGGTATGGGGAGGAGTCTTGGGCAAGGAATGCTGCAGTGAGAGTGGAAAAGAGGAGAGAAAGATAGCCAATCAGTAGAAAGGAGGGAGCCAGCTGGTCTGAGGTGGGGAATGTTAGTGCACAAGTAGGTAGATCATACACGGACATGGGGATCTGTCCGTGTATGATCACATGGACACAAGCCATCAAGGTCACACAAGCCATAAGCAGAGAAGGAGCCTACACAGCTGGGATCTTCTGCCTCCCTCCCCAGCACTCTCCACCCCCAATCCCCACCAGATCTTTTTCCTAATGGTGTCTAAGCCTAGGCTTACCAAGGACCTGGAACCTCAGTCCCTGCCCTGCCCCACAAAAGGCCCCAGGTCACCTCTTCCTGTCCACATGCCCCCTGCCCCCAACGCACCTGCCAATGCAGTCTGCAGAGCCCTGTACACTGCCACCTTCTGCTGGGGGTGTGCGTAGGCATCCGACAGGACCACCTTGTCCAGCGAGGACTCCACAAACAGGTAAGCGCTGCCCACCCACTCTTCATGCCCATTTTGCCCAGCTGCCATCTCACCTCCTAGAGATGCAGACAGTCAGGCATCCAGGTCATCCCCCAGCCCTGGAGACTGTCTAGTCCCATGTGGCTCAGCTGTCTCCTTCATGGTGGTAGGCTTAGGCTCAACTAGCTGGCACACTTGGGACAAAAGTCACCGTCTCACAGGCAGCCCCTTATGCCTCTGACTCTGCACAGAGCCCTCAGAGAAAGAGCCTAGGGCCTCAGTGGAGGGAAAGTAGAGGTAGATCCTGCAGTGGAGCTTCTCTGCCTCCTGCTTAGGCCAGTGTGCCTCTCTTACAAAACTGATAGGAGACATCTTCATTCTGGATGGTGCCCATGCCCATGCCCCAGAGCCAACCAGATCCATGTCCCTAACTTGAGCTCCCAGTATCACTGAAAGGGCCCTGCCCCACCATTAGGTTCTCTTACCTGCATTCCCACTAAACCTACTGGCTTCATTCAAAGGACACCTGTAATATGTATCTATCCAGATCTCTCCCCAACACTTACCTTTGTGGACTTCCTCCTCTCTTCTCAATCCATGTGCTATGTCCCACTCCCTAGCTCTAAGTCTGGGCTTGTGTACCAAGCCTGGCCAATTTGCATATCCGTTTACCCTTCTGCAATGACTAGTTCAAGTTGGGTCAATGAAAATCAACTCGCAATTCTGACTGGACCAATAGGAAAGAGGTACTAATTTCCCTTCTCTTGGGGCTGAACTGGAGGAAAGGAAGGGTAGGTCTCCTTGCCAGTGTTTGGGCAGAATCTGAGAATAAGAGAAACACAGAAAGAAACAGAGCCAAAAGATAGAGGTGCACTCCTACCCATTCTATGGCCCAGGATCTAGCTGTGTCTAACACCTAGACTTTTCAGTTATATAAATGAAATCATTCCTTAACTCTTGAAGTTGGGCTCTTATCTTATCCAACTCAAATTTTTCTTCTATAGATTCCTTCCCTGTCCAGATAGAGTCAAGATCCCAATCTCTAAAAATTAAAAAAATAGAAAAATTAGCCAAGATTGGTGGTGCACACCTGTGGTCCCAGCTATGGGGAGGCTGAGGCAGGAGGATTGCTTGAGCCCAGGAGATAGAGTGAGGTTGCATGCTCACTCTATGCATGCTATGATCATGTCATTGCACTCTAGCCTGGGCAACAAAAAAATCAAACCAAACAACAACAATAAAAAACACCCTAGCCCTAAACCATGGAGGCAAACTTCCCAGCCAGGGAACCATGGCACTAACTAGCAGCTTAGTAGTCTCCCAGTTACTGTCCCATGGGTGGCAGGTGGAGAAATGCCCTGCCTTTTCTCCTCACCTTAGCAGTGGCAAAATCTCACCCTTTTCCTAGAATTGTAGTCTCAAGGCCTTACCTCCTGTCCCATCAGTCACAGTCCTGTACTCTGTGGTCTTCAGTATTTACATATGTTGGGCTATGAGCTCCAGCTATGAGCAGGACAGATGTGGTAGCCTAAGCTGGCACTTATTTACATGAGGAACAGGGAGTTTCAGGGGAGGAGGTACAAGAAGGAACCAGGACTATACCTTGTACATCATTCAGGAGGGATTCCGAGCTCAGAGCAGAAGCTGCATTTCAGATCTGCCCCCAGACCCTAATCCAGCGGTCCTCAACTTGTGGGTCGTGACCCACAGGAACTGTATTAAAGGGCCTCAGCATTAGGAAGGTTGAGAACTACTGCCCTAACTAAGGGCCAAAGCTGAGAGCATAACTGAGCAGGGGCCCTGCGGCATCACTGAGCCCATAGCAAGAGAAACAATATCTGGTGATGGCACTACCCTGGGTCTGAGTATAAGGGATACATCCTTTGGCACCCCACTCCTCCAACCTTCTCATAGAAAACATATTAAAACTTGTTCATTTACCTAAAATGACAGTTTGGAAATTAACAGGAAGCTAGTATTGTGTTTATTGCTAGGGAGTGGTAGGATAGACGGACAGGGAAAGGATTTATGGTGGTTTTTATGTCCTTTCTATTTAGCTATATTTAATACTTTATGTAGACACATTTCTTTTGTATTAAAAAGGCAAAATAAGGCCAGGTGTGCTGGCTCATGCCTGTAAATCCTAGCACTCTGGGAGACCTAGGTAGAAGGACCATTTGAGGTCAAGTGCTCCAGACCAACCTGAGCAAGACTTCATTGCTACAAAAAAATAAAAAAAATTATTCAAGTGGACAGTTCCTGTAGCCCCAGCCACTTGGAAGGCTGAGGCAGAAAAATTGCTTGCACTGTGAAGTTGCAGTGAGCTACGATGATTCCACTGCACTCTAGCCCCCTAGCCCAGGAGACAGAGGGAGACTCCGTCTGAAAAAAAAAAAGGCAAAATAAATATCTTTCTTAAAAAGCAAAATAAAACAAACAAACAACATATGGAGTGGAACTCTGCAAGTGACAAGTGGGTCCAAGAGCATTAGCTGAGCCAGTCAAGGAGGTGGGACAAGTAGGAGGTGGGTCGGGTGGTGGTGGCCTGAGACAGTGGCCAAGGGAAAGAGAGTGGGAACCTACCCTGGACCCCAGACTTGGGAATATTGACCTGATGGATGTGGTCTCACCCAAAACGATGGAAGTGTGTATGAAATGGGACCTGAGTCTGCCTACCAGGTCTGCCAGAGAGTACTGGAGCGTGGGATGGGGTATGCTCCATCATACTAGTACACAACAACTGGGGGAAGTCAGCAGCATTGGAGGTGGAGAGCTCAGTTAGCAAGGTAGAGACAAGACCAGGGGCCCTAGTTTTCCCTCGTTTCCTTGGTAACTCCTTCCTACGCGTCCTTCTACAGGGTCCCCCTCCTTGGGAAGCCCCGTGCCCCACCCACCCTGAGTCCGCCCTTCTCCGGGCGGGGCTGAGGCTTTCAGGCTGAGTCCAGAAAACGCTTAGTGGGCGAAGACTTTGCCCGACACTAGGGTACAGACTTAAGAACAACTGTCCCTACCACCGGGGGTGAGCCAGGCACCTCACCCCACTAAAACAACAGTCCCAGGGCAGGCCACCTCTGGCTGGATGGGCGGGGAAGGTCTATGGGAGTGGCACAAGGACTAAAAGCTGACGACTCCCTGCGACCAGGCGGGCGCGCCCCCTACTCAGCAGCGCTGCTCACGAGCTCTCTCGTGCTTCCCACTAGCCCACCTTCGCATGTCCGTTCAGCTAAAGTGGTCAGGGGATCTCGGTTCATATAAGTGTTCATAATCATTCCCGCCGCCCCCTCCCCCTGCCCTCTCACCTGCAGGGCTCTCCCCTTCCCCCCGCCCCACCAAAGTCCTCAGCTGGGAGAAGGAACCTGTGTGGGGATCAAGTCCCCTACCCACCTCCACCTCCCACAGAAACAGACCAATAGGCCGCTGCCGCCAGCTGGGTGGGGCAGCTACGAGTGACAACTGCGTTGTGCCCACGCTTAGGAGACAAGATCCGCCTCCGCTCTTGCCTGCACCGGGAAGCCCACTCACCCTCTGCACTAACCTGACCACCTCGGCCGAGCCTGGGGTCCCACGCTAGCCAGGCTCCGCTCCACTCGCGACGCTTCCGGGTGTGCGCGGAGGAACCGAGGCGGTGCCCCAGCCCGGGCCGCCCCGTCCGCCCGCGCGTTCCGCCCTTCGGGCTCCGGGCCTGTCCTTCCCGCCCCCCTGCCCTTCTGGACCAGTCTCCAGCCCCTGGCAAACACCATCAGGTCCGCTGAGCAGGTAAGACACTGGTGCCCAAGGTTAGACGGCAGGAAGAACTGTCTTTGGGACGGGACTCTGGGGGTTTGCGGTTCTGAAGAGGTCAGAGCGCCTCAGAGTGAGAGCTGCCAGACTTCCCCCAGCCGGGAACAGATGGATCAACAAGGGGGCGCCCCCTGGAGACCAGAATTTTCTGGCGCTCCCTGAGATGAGGCTTGATGGTCTCTGATCTCTGATACTTCCACGCACTCAAAACCGGGTGCCAGTGGATTCCAGGTACAATCAGCTGAGGTCCTCAGAAGTCCCAGGAGAGACCATTAGCCTGGAAGACTGGGAAAATTAACTAGCTAGTGGTGTGAAATATGTACGCAAACCTTCATTCACCTTAAAACAAAACTGGCAACTTCAAAGAGGATGCAGTTTCCAATGACCCCAGACCTCTTTAAAAGCTGCGCTCGGCGGGTCTGCAGAGTTCCGGCCGAATATAAATTGCCCAGCGGGAGCTAGGGATGCTCAAGGGTCAAAGTCAGAACTTGAACCTTGAGCCCCTCAGACTCCAGAGCCACCAGGCCCCAGAACTTCAAGCCTTTCTGCACCCCTTGGGACCGTCTTAAGAAGCTCCTGGTACATCCCCCGGCTAAGGTGGAGGCAGAAAGGGAACCGCCCCTCACTGGGCGGATCCAGCTGGTCCCTCCCTGCCGGGCTTCCTGATTGGTTCGTGGTCCCTGACAATTAGGTCTTCACTACTGCTCCCGCCTTTTCTTTTCTTCTTCTTTTTTTTTTTTTTTAGGCAGAGTCTCAAGCTGTCACCCTGGGTTACAGTGCCGTGACGTCATAGCTCACAGCAACCTCCAACTCTTGGGCTCAAGCGATCCTCTTGCCTCAGTTTTTCTATTTTTTTTTAAACTGTCCCGAGCCGGTTCGAACCCGCCACCCTTGGTGTATGTGGCTGGCGCCCGGCCGACTGAGCTACAGGCACTGCCCTGCTCCCATCTTTTCTTTTTCTTTTCTTTTCTTTCTTTCTTTTTTTTTTTTTTTTTTGAGACAGAGTCTCACTTTGTCACCCTCAGTAGAGCGCCTTGGCATCACAGCTCAGCTCACAGTAACCTTGGGCTTAGGTGATTCTCTTACCTTAGCTGGGACTACAGGCGCCTGCCACAACGCCTGGCTATTTTTTTTGTTGCAGTTTGGCCAGGGCTGGGTCCGACCCCGACACCCTCGGTATATGGGGCCAGCGCCCTACTCACTGAGCCACAGGCAGCACCCCCTGCTCTCACCTTTTCAACCTTGTAGTCACTCTCTGGGGGGGGTTTCAATTTACAACCTGTGTTGTCACCTGGAGCTTACTGAAATGCAGATTCCTCAGCATTAGACTTTCCAGAGAGCCTGATTTAGTACATGGGCCCATAAAATCTGAATTGTGAAAAATATCTGGATATTCTGATGCCCCACACCATCTGAGAGGCCCTCACTTTTGACCTTGGCCCAGTTCCTTACTAGTCCTTAAGTCTGGAAGTCCTTAAGTCTGCCCGCTGGGCAGCTCTGAGGGTGTGGTAGAGAGGTAGGGGGGAGATGGGCTCTGTGAGCATCCTCCCACATAGGTGGTGGTTGCTATTCCTTGTAACAGAGAATAAAATGTGGATTTGTTCAACAAGTGAGAAAGTAGTTTAAAGGAGAGCCAGAAACCCTTGGTATCTAGGACTGACTTCATGGGCCTAAGACCTGTGCAGCTGGCTAGAGTCCCATACTTGGCTTCATACTTGATTAAAAGTTCTGCTGATGCTGTCCTGAAATTCTTAATAATGTCATGAACAGGAGTCCCCCACATTTTCATTTTGTACTGGACTCTATAAACCAATGTAGCAGCTCCTAGGCCATAGCACTTGTATGCTAATTCCTAGGCTCCAGTGTCCCCAAGACACTTTGGGCCTTCCTGAACCCAATAACATCCCTCTTTCCAGGCCAGAGCCAAGAGCCCCAGAGGTCCCACCCAAGCTGGGCCATGGCTGAGCCTAGAGGGCAATTGCCAGAGGAGGTGCTAGTGTTCATCTTTCGCCATCTGCCCCTGAGGGACCGTGCTGCTGCTGCCAGGGTCTGCAGGGCCTGGGCCATAGCTGCCACCTGCAGCACTGTGTGGCACGACACCAACATCAGGTGAGCCTGCTCCCCCACCTCCTGCCTCCCACTCCCTCCTTGCTGTCTATGGAGCTCAGGATTGCAGAGATTCAGTGATTCACCCATACTAAAAAACATAATATTAACATTTATTGACTACATACTATATATGTATGCCAACCATAGTTTTTGAGTGCTTTACATACATTAATTCATTTAATCTTCATGAAAATCCTTGTGTGGCAGTAGTATTATCATCTCTATTGCACAGATAGGAAACCGAGGTAGAAAGACTCAATCACCTCCCACAAGTCATTACGCTAGGGAGTGGCAGAAGCCGAATTTGAAGTTAGCAGTCCCAAGGTCATGCCTGACTCCTTAGAAACAGCTGAGAAAGAAAGCCCAATTCCTAAGTATACTTGGCTTTCCATGCCAGGGTTTCCACTGAAGTCTTCTAAAGGGATAGGATGGAAGTTCCCTCTTGGTACCAGTAGCTGTCTTGGGGCAACAGGCATGGTCTGGAGTGGGGGCAGCAGGTGGGATGGTAGCTGGAACCCCAGCTCAGAGGTGGATTCTCTCCCAATCTCGGTCTCGGGGACACACCATGCCTTTTTTACACCGCTCCGACACAAGTTGCAACCGTGAGAGGGAAGACATGCTGCCGCCACATATGTCTGCCTGCCTGAACCACATTCGCAACCTACGACTGGAATTTGAGCCATCGAGGAAGGCAAGCCGCCAGACGGCCACCGAGCTGTTGACCGAGCTGGCGGGCCGTGCCTCGGGGCTGCGAAGCCTGCGCCTGGAATGCCGCGGAGAAAAGCCACTCTTCGATGCCGGCCGAGACGTCCTGGAAGCAGTGCAAGCTGTTTGCGGGACTGCCCGCGAGCTGCGCCATCTAGACCTGCGACGCTTGCCCTTCACGCTGGACGATGCACTGGTGCTAAAGGCAGCAAGTAACTGCCCCGAGCTCCATAGCCTTTTTCTGGACAACAGTACGCTGATTGGCAGCGTGGGGCCCAGCTCTGTGCTTAAACTACTGGAAGCCTGCCCGCACCTGCGCGCCCTCGGACTGCATCTGGCCAGTATGTCGCGCGCCTCCCTGGAGGTTCTGGCTGCGCCGGACCGCGAGCCTTTAGCTCTCCTGGCCCTGCGGTGCGCGTGCCCTGAAGATGCACGCGCGTCCCCTCTGCCCAACGAAGCCTGGGCCGCGTTGCGCCGCCGCCACCCTGGGCTGGAGGTGGAGCTGGAGTTAGAGCCTGCCCTGCCTGCCGAAATTGTGACGTGCGTCCTGCAGCCAGCAGTGCCGGTGGCTGCGCTGCGCCTCAATCTCTCCAGCGACACGGTAGGGCCAGTGCGCTTTGCGGCGCGCCACTACGCCGCAACCCTGCGCGCGCTCGAGGTGCGCGCCAGCGCTTCCGCCGATCTGGACGCTGCGCTCGAAGAGCTAGCGGCGTGCTGCGCTGGCCTGCGCGAGGTGCATTGCTTCTGCGTAGTGAGACCCTCGGTGCGGGACGCTTTCTGCGCACACTGCCCGCGCCTGCGTGCTTACACGCTCAAACTAACGCGCGAGCCCCATCCCTGGCGGCCCACGCTTGTGGCATGAGTGGGCAACCCTTCCTCTCTCCCAGACATGTGAGACCTCTGAGATGCGAAATGGGGGTGGCCCGGCCCTCCCCTACTGCTAGCCCCTTTCTTGCGATTGTGGCCTCCTGTGCCTCTCTGGGATTGGGAATTATGGAATGGCGTTGGGACCAGTCCAGGGCACCCTGAGTTCACTCGGTGTTATTTTTGTTTGTTTGTTTTTTTTGGGGGGGGGTTGAGACAGAGCCTTAAGCTATCCCCCTGGGTAGAGTGCCCTGGTATTACAGCTCACAGCAACCTCCAACTCCTGGGCTTAAGAGAGTCTCCTGCCCCAGCCTCCCAGTAGGTGGGACCACAGGTGCCCGCCACAACACCCGGCTATTTTTTGGTTGCAGCCGTCATTGTTGTTTGGCGGGCCCGGGCTGGATACGAACCCACCACCTTAGGTATATGTGGCTGGCGCCGAGCCTTTGTTTTTGTTTTGAGACAGTCTTACTTGGTCACCCTCAGTTAGGGTGCCAAGGCGTTTTTTTTAGCTCACAGCAACCTCAAACTCTTGGATTCAAGCAATCCTCCTGCCTCAGCCTCCCAAGTAGCTAGGACTACAGGTGCCTGCCACAACACCCAGCTATTTTTTTGAGATGGGTTCTCACTCTCTCGCTCTTGCTCGGGCTGGTCTAGAACTCGTGAGCTCAGACGATAGCACTATTTTACCCCCCACCCCCAGGGGGCTAGGATTACAGGCGTGAGCCAGGGCACCCTGCCTCCACTTGGTGTTAGCTATTAGCAACTTCCGCAGACGACCACCTGTTCTGACCGGATTGGGCAGCCTCCCACCCCTACCACTCTCCGGACTGGGCGCCAGCTCAGAGGGGAGAGAGGGCACGGTTGCCCGGGAGGCGTCAAGGATGTGTGAAATAAACAAATGCTTCATAGTGTCTCCGTGTCTGGTGAAAAGCCGGATTGGCTCTGAAGTGAGAGGGTGGGGAACACGCAGAGGCCGGACGAGCGGTCCTGGCAGAGGTGGGAAGTCTCTTCAAGGTCCGTTATACCAATGAGCCTGCAGCGGTCAGGGTCAGAGTATTCAGCAGACCCTTGGAAAGACCATGTTTCAGGGTCCGGCGGGAGGGGGGCAAGTGCCGCGGTCCTCCATCCTATCTGCCCGTCCTACCTGGAGCTTCACTGTGCCCTTGGCCATCGCCCTCTAGGACTTTCCCAGCCCACACCAGTATGGACACGTACCATTTCTCCCCCCAAAATAAAGGTGGGACTCGAACTAAGGTCTCCCTCCCTTCTCCACCCCACCCTACCCCTAAGCTCCACACACTTCGGGTCCAGCTAGCCCTTTCTGTCTGCTGGTGCCACGGCTGCTGTCCGACCCCGCCCCGCGGGCTCGCACGTGGCCCCCGCCTGACCTGGCGGACGGGGGCGGAGTAGGGCTCAGCGGGCGGCAAACGCAGCACTTTCCGTCGCTTTGACCAGGCTAGTGCGGCTGGGCCGAGAGCTGAGCCGGATGAGACTGCACCATGCAGGAAGTGCCAGCCGCGCTGCCCACGGAACCAGGCCCCAGCCCCGTACCAGCCTTCCTCGGCAAGCTGTGGGCGCTGGTGGGCGACCCAGGCACCGACCACCTGATCCGCTGGAGCCCGGTGAGGGCTTGGGGCCCCTTAACTCCCCTAGTGGTCCTCCCCCAGGTCTCTCCACATCAATGAACGTCCATGGCTACCCAACCCCCGCCTGGGACTGGGCTGTGGTTTCCGCAATACAGCCATCCAGGGTAGTTCACCTTGGAGGGGGTATACGAGATGGGGGTGAGGTGACTTCTTTTGCCGCCAAGGAAGAGTTAGGAGTTCCCCGAACACCTAGCGCCTGAGGGATCCTAGGTCATTGAGATTCCACTCCACCCCATCAGGAAAACAAGAGGTCAAAAGAAAGAAGGGGATGGTCTGGTTGGAGCCCCGGGTCACGTCCAGGGTCTGGGACCCGCCTGGGGCTGGAACCCGAGCCGGCCTCAGCTCCTCCATTGTGAGAACTGAGTACCGAGTGTGGGTCTGATGGGGGTAGGGACTCACTGTGGTCGCCCCAGGCAAGGCCTCAGAGCTGGTTCTGGCCTGGCCTCGTCCCATATGGAGATAAGCGGCAAGCCGGGACCCAGAGTGGGTGTGTGTGCGTGAGCGCCAGAGCGCGGGCCTGGCCGTGGGCGGACACCACTCACAGGGTCTGGTCTCCGCCTGCACGGTGGGCGGGCGGCATTCTCAGTAGAGCGGGACCAGTTTCCTCGTTAGCGATCAGAGCCGCTTCGCCAAGGAAGTGCTGCCCCAGTATTTCAAGCACAGCAACATGGCGAGCTTTGTGCGACAACTCAACATGTGTGAGTCCTCAGGGGCAGGGGGAAGCGGGTGTGGGTAACATGGTACTGGGGATGGGGAGACTTACACCCCCATGGCCCACTCGCCAGACGGTTTTCGAAAGGTGGTGAGCATCGAGCAGGGCGGACTGCTCAGGCCGGAGCGCGACCATGTTGAGTTCCAGCACCCGAGCTTTGTGCGTGGCCGCGAGCAGCTCCTGGAGCGCGTACGGCGCAAGGTGCGGGCGGCCTGCGGGAAGGAACAAACCCAAATAGGGGTGTTGGGACTGCCCGCCTGATTCCGTACGACTCCATCGCGACTGTGCCTCCCACCCGCAGGTGCCCGCGCTGAGAGGCGACGACGGCCGCTGGCGCCCCGAGGACTTGGGCCGACTACTGGGCGAGGTGCAGGCTTTGCGGGGCGTGCAGGAGAGCACTGAGGCGCGGCTGCGGGAGCTCAGGCAGTACGGGAGGCGGAGGCGGGGGAAGGCGAGGCTGGGTGCTGGGGTAAGAGGGTTCTGCTGCAGCCACTTCTACGCTTGGGCCTTGGTGTCTCTCCATCCTGACAACTGGGCCGAGTGTGAAATTCTGGTCTCTATAGGATAGATGATCCTGGAGTAGTGGTGTGTGTCTGGCATTTGGCGCGGGTGGGGGGAGTGATAGGGAGAACTCTCAGATGCCTCAGCACCCTCTCACCCTTTCCCCTAGGCAGAACGAGATCTTGTGGCGGGAGGTGGTGACTCTACGGCAGAGCCACGGTCAGCAGCACCGGGTCATTGGCAAGGTGTTCCTCTCCCACTATCTGGTTTCTCCTCCACACCACATCCCCTCTGGCCAGTGCCCCCCCCCGCCCCCCCGTCCTAATGAGCCACTTTCCCCCTTCCTTCCCCCACACTCCCGGAAGTGCCTTGCTAAGCCGTGGGGTCAAGGCCTGAAGTACAAATTAGCCCTTTGCTTTCTCTTCAGCTGATCCAGTGTCTCTTTGGGCCACTTCAGGCGGGGCCCAGCAGTGCGGGAGCCAAGAGAAAGCTGTGAGTGAGACAGCCAGGGGTGCTCACACCCACTTCCCTACGTCCAAGACCCTCACCTATAGAGGTCCTTAGCAGGAACACCTCCACAAACTCCTTCCCCAGGAATCCTCACTCCTCTCCCTGCACTATAGGCTCCCTTACTCCCTCTTCTTCTCCCCTCAACTCAACCACCAGGTACCCCCACTTCCAGATCCTCCTGTTCCAGGACCTTTTCACCAAATCTCCACCCAGCAGCTCCTTTCTCACCACCACCCCCCCAAGCTTCCCAATGGCAGAGAGCCTTGGGCTCACACTATGCTCCCTTCCTCACCTCTCTACCCCAAAGGGCCCCCATCTCTGGGGGGAGCCCCTTCCACCTCCAGCATGTGACTGATGCCCTGGCAACGGGCCTCAGCTCTGCTGACTTGGCTGCTGGGGCCTGAGGGAGGGAGGGAGGGAAGTGCAGGCTGAGGGGCATGGGGGCTGAACCTCCCTGTGTCCTGGTCACCTCACATAGGTCTCTGATGTTAGATGAAGGGAGCACTTGCCCTGCACCTGCCAAATTCAATGCCTGCTCCCTACCTGGCACTCTCCTACAGGACCCCTACTTCATCCAGTCGGTAGGTTTTCTTCCCCCTTCACTAGGTCATATTTGGGCTTATGGAGAGCCCATTCTCTCTCCCCATTCCCCCAAAAGAAGAAAGGATGGAAGCCAGCCTTTCCCCCAACCAGACCCAGGCTCCCCAGCATGGACTGAGCCTCCTCCCTCAAACTTTCTTTCTAAGAGGAAAGATTGAGATGGGTGGTCCAGATGGGTGTGGGTAGGGTGCTGGCTCTCCCTGTGCCTAGAGGCCAAGGGCTGGGCCTAGCCTTCTACTTACAGCCCCTCCCAGAGGCTACCTTGGGACTTAGCCCTCACAGGGCCAGGGGCCCCATCATCTCTGACATCCCAGAAGACTCCCCATCCCCTGAAGGAACCAGGCTTTCTTCCTCCAGTGGTGGCAGGAGGTAAGGAGCACAGGGACTGCCTTCTAGGGAGCTTGTGGGGGAGGGCCAGGCAGCCCAGATGGCTGTGGGGATAGAGGGAAAAGTCAGTGTCAGGGTCTGGTTGAAGCTTTTCTCCGGTGCAGGGAGAAGGGCCTGGCACTGCTCAAAGAAGAGCCGGCCAGTCCAGGGGGGGATGGCGAGGCCGGGCTGGCCCTGGCCCCAAACGAGTGTGACTTCTGCGTGACAGCCCCCCCACCACTGCCTGTGGCTGTGGTACAGGCCATCCTGGAAGGGAAAGGGAGCTTCAGCCCCGAGGGGCCCAGGAGTGCCCAACAGCCTGAACCAAGGGACCCCAGGGAGATAGCTGACAGGTGAGCAGATCCCTTTTTGATGGTAAATCCTGTGAGCCCTTTTTGCAGATAAACCAGCATGTGCCAACCCACCCTCTAGGTTTGTCTTCTGCATGGTGCCTGGCGGGGGGGATTGGGCACTTGAGTCTGCGGTACTAACTTGGTTTCTCAGAGTGTGCTCCAAAGAGTACAAGTAGAGTCCCCTGGAAAGTAAAAACTCCTGGTCAGATCAGCATCTCTGTGGAAGGGCTCAGGAATCTATATGTTATAAATGAGTTTGCCAGTGTGATTGGAAAGTACAGAACAGTTAAGAACCACTGATATTGACACTTGCATAGCAAGGAGACATGTCCCAAGACCCAGCTCCACAACCCAAATCTCAGCTAAGAAGCAAAGGTGCTCTCTAAGTGCCCTATAAGGGAAGAGGATCCTCTTCTAACATTTTCTAAATGTTGGGGGATTTCAATCCTGATATATCAGTTCCTTGGAAACCTCATATAGGATGGGCAGTGCAGGCCATCAGCACTTCTCTGTGCACAGGGGGCCTCTGGGCCTGGAGAGGGGGGACCGAAGCCCAGAGAATCTGCTGCCTCCAATGCTGCTTCGGCCCCCACCAGAAAGTGTGGATCCTTCAGGGCCCCTGGATGTGAGTACACCTTCCACTGGGGTAGGAGCATGAGACCTAATGGGGTCCAGCTATCTATACACCATTGACCCGGAGTTTTCCCAAGGTGCTGGGCCCCAGCCTCCAAAGTCGAGAATGGACCCTGATGGATCTGGATATGGAGCTGTCCCTGGTAAGAAAAGGGTGGAGGAGGGGGCCTGGCATTGCTGAACCAAGCCTTTAGTCCATGGCTGTTCTCTGGGAGCCATGTCTGAGGATTGACCCAGTGACTCTCCTCAGCTACTTGGCCCCCTCCTAGCTGCTTCCTGGGGTTCTCTCATGCAGATGCAGCCCTTGGTTCCAGAGAGGGGTGAGCCTGAGCTGGCAGTCAAGGGGTTAAATTCTCCAGGCCCAGGTAATTGTAGTAACTCAGGACCTGGGAGGAAGCCATGATTGGGCTGAGGTGCCTTGGGCTGGGCAGTTTGTGTTTTGCAGGGAAATCCCCACAGAGTACTACTTTGAGACACCTGACCCCTCACTGTTGGCTGAGAGTGGGAAATTGAGAATGGATGTTTGATCCGAACTGAGCAGAAGGCAGGCAGGCAGGACTCTCCTTCCCTAAAGAAAGGAGGAGATTTTTCTTCTCTGCTTAGCACAGCCCCCTTTCTCCTAGGGAAGGACGCCACACTTGGGGCTCCACTCGTGCTGGATGTCCAGGCTGCTTTGGGAGGCCCAGCCCTTGGCCTGCCTGGAGCTTTAACCATCTACAGCACCCCTGAGAGCAGGGCCTCTTACGTCGGCCCAGCAGCCAGTCCTTCCCCCTGAGAACGCAGGCCTCTCAAGCCAGGCTGGCCAAGGAACCAGTCTGCAGCAGCACACTCCTCTTGGCTTCCTGGCGCCCCCTGGCGGGGGGTGAGCGAAGCCCCCAGTACTCAACAGCCTCTATTATCCTGAAGAGCCCTGCACATAAATTGCATTTTTTCTGTGTATCTGCTCTCTTTTCTTTGCCGATCAAGGATCACAGGAGTCATGGGTGGGGGCTATTTTGCATTCACAGAAGCATCCAGATCCTAGGGCTTTAAATGGACTAGGAGTGGACTCATTTAAGCTCTGGTCTTGGGCTGGCGTGCAACTGCTAACTCCGGGGGTAGGGCGTGGGCTTCTAGGTCACATCCAGCTCCGCAATTCCAGTGCTCAGTGATTCTGGGTAAGTCGCTTCCTGTCCCTGAGCCTCGTCTGTGACAGGAAAAGAGACGGGGTAGACAAGAGAATAGATGTAAGGCGCCTGACAACTGGGAGGCCCAGAGTGGGTGCTGGACATGTGGAGCCATGGGCCAAACTGCCCCCTCCCTGAGTCATCTCTGGGTGCTCTCTGGGTGAGGAGGGAAAGCGGCCTAAGCTCGTCCTCAGCCAGAGCAGGGCCTAGTTCCCAGTGCCCGGGGAAGAACCCCCACCCCCATTCCCGGCAGCCCTGGCCGCCCCGCCCCCGTCGCAGCTGCTGCACCCACCCCCACCCTGCCCGGCCCTTTCTGCACCGTCATCTCCTGCCCCGCCGATGCTCGACCCGTGAGTGGGGCCGCCCGAAACGGGCCGAACCCAGAGCACCACTCCACCCGGCTGGGGGAGGGAAAGGAAACCGAGATTGGGCAGAATCAGCGCTCAGCCACCAGCAGCCACTCTCGGAGGTCTGTGAGCCCCGCCCTGCCGCTGGACTCTCAGGCTCTGGGACCCGGTGAAGGGGAAGAGAGGGGAGCCAGGCGGTCGCACATGCGCAAAGGCTCCTGCGGTTTCCCACCACCCTCGCGGGAAAGAGAGCCCGAGCAGCGAGGTGGGGATGAGGACAGGGACCCGGCTCCACGTCTCGCCATGTGGCTCTCTGGCAAGAATCTGGCCTGTGACCCTTGAAGGACTGGCCTGGCTTTCACTTTAGAGCTGTGATAGACTCAAAGGGAAGGCCCTGGCCAGTCCAGGCCTGTATCCCCTAGACAGGACACAGAACAGGACTTGGGGTAATGGCAGGAGTGAAGGATCAGGGACAATCCAATCTGTGCCCTCCCTCTCTGCATCTGTCCAGAGTAGGTGTTATGTCCCACTCTCTTCCTGTGGTCCACAATTGAAGGGACACTCTTTGGCACACTTAGCTAAAGAGAGCAGAGGGTCCTCCACATACACAGTGCAGTGATGTCAATTAGCACAGTGGTGAGGTAAATGTTGTTCAGTGGGGTACAGATAGGAGAGAACCACCTGTCTTTTGGATACTTAGGCATTAGTGTGAACAGGAAGCACCTGACTGTGGAGGATGGGTCCACACAATGGAGGCAGGGGAAAACTATGCCAGGCTTAGAAAATAGCATCAGCAAAGGCTCTGGGGCGCCAAGGGCACAGCAGTTCTTCAAGCACTGAGTGGTGGGGAAGGGCCTAGCTGTCCCGGATGATGGGAGGTGGCCAGAGTAATCAGACCAGATAGATTGGATTCTCACTGATGGGTAGTGGGGGGTGGGGTGGGAGATGATTAGGATTGATATTTGCTAAACAGGAGACCCCCTTGTAGTTCAGGCTGGAGTAAGCCAGGTTCCAATTGTACCACCTGGTCTCTCCTAGCCTATCTCCTCTTCTGTAAAAGGATACAATAACATCCTACTCCAGAGTGTTCTCAAAGTCACTATGCTATAGTGGTGGTGGAGTGGGAGTGAGAGGTACTCACAGGAACTGTTACAAAACGTATGTGACGACAGTGGGGTCAAGAGGCAAGAGCTCATGGAGATTCACTGAGAGGTGGAAAAGCAGTACTTGTCACAAAGGGAAATGGAGGCGCAAAGGGTAGTCTGGCCACTGCTTAGGGGCCTGGGAGAAGGGCTGACTCTTCAATATGGAGGAAGGGAGTGAGGGTGTGAAGTGGCCAGAAAGGGCATAGCATGACAGGAGGGGGTAGTGAGCTCTCTAGGAGGCACGGTGGGGGCTAGGACCTCTCTCTCAGAGAAGACCCACTCACTAGACCCAGGTTAGGAAGTAGTCTAACACCAAAGGGAAGAGGAGACCCGGAGGATGCTGTGTGAATAAGGCCAGTGCAGAGGAGTATGCTGAGGAAGGCAGTGGTCCAAGGCTTGACTTCTTTGCCTCCTAAAGCAGGGGGTCTTGCTGCCTAGGTCAGGTCAGGAAGAGGATAGGCCATAATCCTTGGTTTATGGAGAAAAAAGATTGTATTCTGCTGTTTTGTAGAGACAGTCCCTCAAAAATGGGGAAATTCATGAAGGAAAAACAGTAAAAAAAAAAATTGGCAGACATTTGTTGATAGCTTTTATGAGCTGAGCCCTAGGTACTTCAAGATCAAGCAAGAGATCCTCCCCAGGTCAGCAGGGATAAAGGTGGGTCTCAAGTGATGTCAGAGGGTCTTGGTCAGAGCTGGGACTCACAAAGACTCAGGTATCTCTACTCAGGTATCATGGAACCAGGAAAAGCCAGGAGGCCATGCTGTGATCACAACTTGGTGTTAGTGAGAAGGGCGCAAGGCTAGGGCTTGTAGGGGAAAGTTGGACTTCAGGGTTGGATATGAAGAGTAGCAGAGGAGAGCTCGCCATACTGGGTGCAGAGGGGATTACAGGGCAGAGTGTGGAGGTAGGAAGCCTGGATCCCGGGTTCTGCAAGGTCCATGAGGTAAGATACTAGACTTAAGTCAGTGGTGATAGTGAAAGAAACCCCAGCAGATTGGAAAGGACTCGACTGCAGGCTGGGTGGGAGTATGAAGGTCGATCCTAGGTTTTTCTGCCTAGTGAGATTAAAGGAGCAGATTTGGGAAAGAGAAAGAGGTTTGGATAAACTGGGTCTGAACTGGTCTCAAGATCTGCTGATGGGTAAGGCTCAGGAGGATGTCCTGGATGAGGAGAGCATTCAGCCAGTAGATGGGAAACCTAGGAGAGCCACAGCTGACGTTTAGTGGTAGAAGGCGGGGCCTGAGGTGACAGGACAGAAGTGGCCAGAGAGACAAGAGACAGCAGTTCCTGTGGTGGCCTCCAGGTCCTGTGCTGCGAAGCTGACTGGCCGCTGGGGGTCAAGGTAAACTAAGGTCCCAGCTACACGTGTTCACTGGGGCCTTGGGAAAGAGTGGCTCCAGCCCCTCAGCCCCCTCTACTTCTCTCCGGGTCCCCAGTGCAGCCCTGACCATGGGCAACGCGCAGGAGCGGCCGTCAGAGACAATCGACCGCGAGCGGAAACGCCTAGTGGAGACGTTGCAGGCGGACTCGGGGCTGTTGCTGGACGCGCTACTGGCGCGAGGCGTGCTTACCGGGCCCGAATACGAGGCGCTGGATGCACTGCCTGATGAGGAGCGCAGGGTGCGCCGCCTGCTGCTGCTGGTGCAGAGCAAGGGCGAGGCCGCCTGCCAGGAGCTGCTGCGCTGCGCTCAGCATACGGTGCGCGCGCCGGACCCCGCCTGGGACTGGCAGCACGTGGGCCCGGGTAAGCGTGGGCGGGGCGGGGACGTGCTGGGGGCGGGGCAAAGACTAAGTAGCCGGACGCGTAGTCCTCTCCCGAGAGGTAGGCGAGCTTGTGCGGAGGGAACCGCAGGCCTGTAAACTGATCCCAAGTCACTCCCACTTCCGCCCCAGGTTACCGGGACCGCTACTATGACCCTCCGTGCCCTGGCCATTGGTCTCCTGAGGCACCCAGCTCGGGGAACGCATGCCCCGGGCTCCCCAGAGCTTCAGACCATGACGAGGCTGGGGTCCCTGAGGGCTCTGAGGCGGTGCAATCCGGGACCCCAGAGGAACCAGAGCCAGACCTGGAAGCTGAGGCCTCTGAAGGAGCTGGACCGGAGCCAGAGTCCCATCTAGATCAGGAACCGGAACTGGAGACAGAACCAGAACCCCAGATAGATCCGGAACCGGACGCAGAACCGGAGCTGGAGCCCGAGCCAGAGCCAGAGCCCGAGCCCGAGCCCGACTTTGAGGAGGGGGACGAGTCCGAAGGTGTGAGGCTGCCCAAATCTCGCGCAGGTTTGGCAGGAGGGCATGGCTTGGGAAGCAGAGGGTGGGCTCCACCTCACTGACTACTGCCTCCATCATCTCTAGATTCCTGAGAGAGCACTGAGGCTGGCTGTTCCATGCCCAAGGTACATAGGAGCTGGGATCCTGCTGGAGCTAGATCGGATCCCACCAAGTGTTCCTCCAACCTAGAACCTCTGGCAGTGAATAAACTTAAGGTTGGTCTGGGCCTGACTCTCTTCACAATCTGGCTGTTTGGGCTATTTGCCTCTGAGTCCCAGTAACCTGGGCAATCCCAGGCCCCACCACACCCCCCACCCAGTCCTCATCCCTATCTTCAGTAGCCCGAGTTGCACACTGGAGACCTCAGAATAAGGTCCCTGATAGGACAAGAGCCTGACTCCTGCTGCATCACCCTACCCCCTCAGGAGCCATTTGGGGGCCTGTATAGGCACCTACTGAACTCCATGGAAGCCCCTGGGCTTGATGCAAAGAGCAAGGGAAGGGAGACTTTTCTCTACTTAGGGAAGGCTTAGAGCTCCCTCCAGAAAGAAGGCTCCAGATCAGCCCCCAGAACATGAAATTGAGATTAGAAAAGGGGAAGGGACCTTGGGTAAACAGAGGCCACACACATCATTGTCATTCCTGTTTTAATTGACTGGCTTCCCTCTGGACTGATAGCTCAGTGAGGGTTCTGACTAGTAACTAGCACACAGAAGGTGCTCTATACATACTCATTGGCTAAATGAATAAAGAGTTTCCAACTGCATTTCTGAGTTTTACAGATGAGAAAACTAAGGCCAAGGGTAGGAGTTACACTGGATCAACTGCACATAGCTGAGTCAGAAGTGAAACTGGAAGCATCAACCATCTTTGCACCTCTCTGGTCCCAGAGGGGCTAGGGACTTGGGGGCCTGCCCCTCAGGGTCAATTGTGGCTGCTCCCAGGCTATGCCAACCTTTGCCAGAGACCAGCTATGAGCATGCTGGTGAAAACAAGAACAGCAGAGGCCAGCAAAGAGGATGGGGATAGGGCCAGGTGAGATCTTGGGTTTAACTCACAAGGCCTGCACTGTGTGTGTGTGTGAGAGAGAGAGAGAGAAATGAGATGAGAGTAGGGCTACGAGTGTCCTATTCCCTCCATCCTTCAGAAGCAGGTGGCTCCTGTGACTCAGTGGGTAGGGTGCCGGCCCCATATACTGAGGATGGCCCCATATACTGAACCCAGCCCCAGCCAAACTGCAACAAAAAAATAGCCGGGCGTTGTGGCGGGTGCCTGTAGTCCCAGCTACTGGGGAGGCTGAGGCAAGAGAATCGCCCAAGCCCAGGAACTGGAGGTTGCTCGTGACACCACGAGAAAAAAAATAAAATAAAACCTTCAGAAGCGGCTGCCTCCCAGCCTCAGGAAGTAGAGCACAGTAAATATGGAATAAATACATGACCATATTTGGTGGGAGAGCCAAATGCTAGAAAGCACAGCCCAGGCCAGCTGGGTCTCTACTACCAGGACCCCAGTCCCTTGAACCTGTGTGAAGCCAAGACTCCAGGCTCAGGCAATCACCCCAGGAGAAGGGATCCCAACCTCCACCAGGACCCAGTGAGAGGTAGACAGCATGAATGCTGAAGGAGCACCAAGGGGCCAGGTAGGGGAAGGGAGAGACTGGAGTACTCAAACACCCAAAACATTCCATGCAAGAACAAGTTTCTATTCCCAAACCTCCCCCCATCCCCATCGATGCTCAGCTCTCCTCCTACCCCTACACTTCCCCTCTGCTCAACAGAGAGCTGGAGACAGAAGGGCAACTCAGTTTGCTGGACATGCTGGGCCAGACAGAAACCCTCTGATGTTGCCGCTCCTCCTCTTGGAACACTTCTGCCCTCCCAATGCCCACAATAAACACCCAGGCCATGGATGCACAGAGCAGACAGCTTCATGTTCTGGGGGCTGATCTGGAGCCCTCTTTCTGGGGCCTCTATCTGTAGCCCTCAACCAACATCAGTCGGGCAGCAGGCGGCCCAGCTCTGCCTCATCCAGCCGGTTGGTGGTCATGATGTGCTCCAGCTGCTGCCGGTAGCGTGCCAAGTCTTGCATGAAGTGGGGCACCCGGGTTTTATCCAGCACCCCATGGGGCCGCAGGTGGTCCACATCCTCATAGGACACCTGCAGGGAGGGAGGTGGCCTCAAAGGTAGGCAGAGTCCTGTGGCTTTCAGGTAGCAGGTCCCAGCTTACTATTTGTGGCACACTGCCCTTTTTGCCTGGGGCTCCTTCCTCTCCCCTCCTGACCCACTCCCAAGTTTTTGTACCTCTAGGCTTAGTCCTGGGTCTTTGCTCTTTCAACACCTTCTTTTGTAATCTGTGTCTTACATCCCCATTCATCTCTCTAACCCAACCTCTCCCTTCACCTCCAAACATGGCTATCCAACTGCCTCCTTAACGCTTTTCCCCAATACCTCGAGGAACCTCTGCACATCCAACAGTAAACTCCTGGATGCCACTTACACCAGCCCCACTCTCTTAACAATCACCCAGGTCAGATTCTGGGGAGGGAGGCCTAGACTCTCACCCTCCCACTCAGGATGGCCCTGAGTTAAAAGGATTCCACTCTGAAGAACTTTCCTGCTGGTTTCTTTTCTAAGTACATGGCCACTGCATGGTTGGGTCAGGCCACTATCAATTCTGCAGGAATGTTGAGAAAGTTCTCCTCCTCTCGACCCTGCACTTCCTTCCCTAGGCCTTTCTCCAATTCACCTTCCATAGGGAGCCTCTAAAGCAAACACCTGAGCCACTATTCTACTTAGCCTCCTCCTACTCCCCCATTGCTTCAAATGAGGTCTGCTTTTCTCAGGCTGATTCAAATGCCAGTGCCAGGGACCTGGGCCGTGGCTACTTCTCCAGCTTTCTTCCTCAGGCCTTCTTGAATGTCCCTAAAGATGCAGTATCTATAGACACCTGCAGGCTGGGCCAAACACCTGCTTTTGTCTGCCAGACATCATTTGGGCCTCACCTTCACCCGCACAGCCCCCACCCAGAGAGGTCTGGCGCCCACCCCTCAGCATAGTATCAATCAGAGGCTCGGGGAATGCCGCGAGAGGAGGGACAGCTGGCTGGGACCTATGAAGGTCCGCAGCCCCTCACCTTGCCCAGCGAGGTCAGCAGCGGGAAGTCAATGGTCTCGCGGTGTCGCAGAATGCGCACAATGCCGTCCAGGTACACCTGATCCTTGCTGAAGCAGCCTGGGAGCGCAGGAGGACGGTGAGCCCCAGGGTGTCCCAAAACCCCACCCCTCTTCTCAACCCCCAGCCCCGCCCAGGGCGCTTCCTCATGCCCACCCGGCTTTGAAGTGTCGGTTTGGCCACGCTTGGCGCGCACGCAGTACTCCCAGCGCACGTCTGCGTCCTGCACGTAGCGCGCCAGATCCTGGAAGAGCTGTCGGAAAGACATGCGCGCGGCGCGGTGGATGGTGTAGTACAGCAGGGCGGCGCGCCACAGGAAGGGCTGCTTGCGGAACAGCACGCTGTGCAGGCTGGCCAGGCCCTCCTCCGTGGGGTTAGCTGGGCGCAGCCCGTACCGCAGCCGGCCCTCGGCACTGTGCCACGGCTGTCGCGAGTTGTTCACACCTCGCAGGTAGTGGGTACCTGGGGGGACAGAGAGAGGAGGAGGCGCTGGGCGGGGCGTCCGGGGGACCCATCTGCAGTCCTGGCCAGTGCCCTACTCTACCAGGCCAGACTTCTGGATGGATTTCTGGCATGAGTCTTGTGTCCTCAGAGCCTCGAACTCAGGCTCTCGCACAAGTATTTCCCCAGACCAACCCCAGGCAATGCTAAGTCCTCAGGCGAACTTGGTATCCAAGGACCCATAGAGGCTCACATGCATCAATCCTCCCTCACCGGTCCAGCCCCCCGCCTCCCCCACACACATAAACTCCCCAAATTTACATCTCCCCAGCCCTCCTGGAGACAAGGAACACATAAACCACCTGTCCCAACACGGAGTGCCCATATCATTTTGACAGAAACTCTGATGCCCCAGCAAAAACCACCTCTTGCCCAAAGCAACAGGATTCTTGAAGAGGAGGTATAGATAGATAGAAAAGAATAGTGATTCGTGTCTTGTGCCCTTATTCCTAACCTGGCCTGTCCTCTCCTAAACCAGGAACTGTGTCCTCAGGCCAAGTCTATCCCTGGGATCTGGGCTTCCACCCACACTTGGAGTGTTGGCTAGTCTGGTGAGACCTTCAGGGCTCTATCCCTCTGGCCTGTGAGGGCTTCACCAGCCTTGCCCCCACTGTCAAGGGAAATCAGAGAGGAAATGGAGACAGAAAAAGACACTCTAAAGGTGCAAGAGATGAGAGTGAGCCCAGAGTGGGCAGGCATGTTCTGGCCTACCTTTGTGAGCAAGGGGGAGGAAGAAGCTGCTCACGAAGGGAAAGGGCCCATCCTCCAGAGGGAAGAGGAAGAAACAAAAGGGGTTACTGGGACTTCTCCCTGCTCCTCCCAGCTCCCAGCCCCCAACCCCCTCTCATTCCTTCCACCCACCCACCTGCCCACACCCTGACCTATCTCGTGCCGCAGCATCCCTTCCAACCAATACTGGCGGGCTCCAGTCAGATTGATCGCCAGTGTGGGTCGACTGTTTTCCACCATCATCACTGCCTGGGACAGCAGGTCCTCACTCAGCTGCACCACAACCTGCAGATGGCAATGCTCTGAGCTATAGCCACCAGCCCTGGGGCCAGTATACAGATGGACATACTGATGCCACCAGTCAGCCAGGCTGGACAATAGGCCAGGACAACAATCCGTCATTCCTGCCAGAGCCAGCTCATGCCTCACTGAGGCAGGGGCAAGCATTGGTCTGGGATCACCAGCTGGCCAGATGTGACACACTGATTTGGGGCATGTAGAAGAGAGGTTGCAAATATAGCAAGCTCACCTCCCCAACGCAGCCCTCCTTTTGCATGTATTTGCGCACAATGGACCAAATCTGGCACTTGGTCAGCAGCTGGCCCCCGGTAGCAGCCTCAAAGTGTTCATAGGTGCCAAACTTCTCCAGAACAGCTTCAATGATGCCAACTGCCTGCACACAAGGCCATAGCAGCTAGTTAGGACAGTCTCCTGGAAGGATCAGGACCAGGGTGGAGTGGACAGACTGGACTAACCTGATGAATGAACTGTCCAGAGGCCTCACAGTACTTCTCCAGTACAGCCGTGGGCATGGGCTCCCGGTACTCAAACTGTGGGTTGTAGGTGTAATGGGACTGGAAGAACTTGTCCCGTTCATGGTCCATGTTGATTGGTCGCAGGGCCACTAACATGCAGGGGCTCTTGCTGGTACTATGGCCTCCATCCTTTCGAGTCTTAGCAATGTGAGGCAGGGATGCTGCAGACCGCAGGTTGCCCCCACCTGGGCTCCGTCCTTGTCCAGACAGAGCCCGTCGCTGGGTGCCACACCCCTGCTGGCCAGTACTATTTACGGTGTAGGTGCTCTCACTGCGACGCATGTGGCTACGGTAGCCCATATGCAGCTTTGAGGAGGGGTGTCGCTCAGGCTGGGGCTGCAGTGCTGAGGGGAGTGCCAGAGCAAGGGGCAAGGCCAGGGACTGAGGCCAGTGGTACTTCGGTGGCACATCTTGGTCTGAGGGCTTCAGCTTATGGTGCAGAGATGAGGGACTGCCAGGTGGGCTGGGGGGTGCCTGCTCATATACCTGATCCCCTGAGTCCAGCACCATTCTGTCTTGGGGGTCACATCCAGCCAGGTCACTCCAACTTCCCACTCTGCTGACCTCTGAGGACACAGAAGGGCATGTGGAGATCAGCATGAGTGGGTGTGGCCAGAGGATCAGCAGGCTCTGTGCTCCACACAACACTTGCTGGGCCCTTGATAGACCCAGGTCCGGCTGCCAGGGGTCTGGGTGGCTGCAGTGGCCATTCCTACCAGCAAGCTCATGCAAGCAGAAAGCAAGAGTTTTATACATCTACCTAGATGAAGAAGATTCTTAGTTACTGGAATTCCCTCAGCTCCAGAGAACAAGGACTGAGCCATTATTCATCTGCTCAGCACTCACCTAGTCTGGAAGCTGGTACAATGCAGAATCCACTTGGATGATAATAGTTGGGGGTTCTCAGGGCTGCCTTCTGCCCATGGCGTCCCCTCAGTCCCACGACTCCCCTCCCACATGGCTCCACCCACATCTTCCTCACTATTTGGCCTTAGTCTATTTGAATCCTTGAGTTCCCCTTGCTTATGCTAGCCTCCTGGTTATACCCTCTCTCCTCTAGGCCATTGTTCAAATCCAAATTAAAACCTGCTTTTGGGAGCAGAGGGTAACTTCAACATATCCAGGCCTGTCCCCTATCTGAGGCATCTTTCTGGTGGTCATCCAAGGCCAGTGTCAGGGCACTCAACCCCTGACTCTGTGCCTGGGCTCAGGCCAATCTAATCCTCCCCAGAGACTGACTGGGGACTCCAGCCTCTAAGCTCCCTTGCCTTCCCAGGGATGCAATTTCAGCATTTCTCTTCTCTCCTACATCATCAGTCTCTTTCTCTCTACTGGAGTCTTTCCATCAGCATAAACATGTGCTGTTATTTCTCCATCTTAAAGAAATAAAACCCTCACTTGAACCCACACTCGTCCAGCTACAGTCACACTGCATCTCCTTCCATCTGCTCCCTATTGCAGCAGTAA
This sequence comes from Galagoides demidoff, assembly GCA_963574575.1. Taxonomy (NCBI): domain Eukaryota; kingdom Metazoa; phylum Chordata; class Mammalia; order Primates; family Galagidae; genus Galagoides; species Galagoides demidoff. The sequence goes on along the minus strand of CAUYQV010162019.1, from coordinate 9,417 downwards.
GAGTCATCTATACCCTTCTCCAATTCCTTTTTTTCCTATCGTCTCTTAAATCCACTCCAATTAGGCTTGTGTCCCCTGCGCTCCATCCAAATTGAACTGATCAAGGTCACCAATGACTTTAATATTGATCAGTAGCACCTAACACACTTAATCACTTCACCTCAAACCACATTCTCTATTTGACCTTCCAAACACACTCAAACTTAGTTCTCCTCCTACCTCACTAGCTGTTCCTTCTTGGTTTCCCTTGCCAGTCATCCTATCTCCCCAACCTCTTAACAGTGGAATGTCCCAGGGCTTGTTTATGGGAACTTCTCTCCTCTTCTCCATTTATACTTTCTCCCTAGGTGATCTCATCAAATACATTAGCTTAGACTTCTTCATAAACTTTAGACGAGTGTTGTCAGTTTCAATGCAACTTTTTTAACAGGCATATCAAAATGAACATGTCCTCTGTCTGGAACTAATGGCATAGATTACTCTCTCTCTCTTTCCTCAAATCTTTGCATAAATACCATCTTAGGAGAAAAGCCTTGCCTGTGTGAGGTGGCTCAAGCCTGTAATCCCAGCCCTCTGGTAGGCTGAGGCAGAAGGATCGCTTGAGCTCAGGAGTTTAAAACCAGTGTGAGCAAGAGTGAGACCCCATCTCTACTAAAAAAAAAAAAAAAATAGAAAAACTAGCTGGGTGCAGTGGTACACCTCTGTAATCCCAGCTACTTAGGAGGCTAAGGCAGGAGGATCACTTCAGACCAAAGTTTGAGGTTGCCATGAGCTATGATGCCATGGCACTCTACCCAAGTAACAGAGTGAGACTCTGTCTCAAAAAAACAAAACAGGCTCGGCGCCTATGGCTCAAGCAGCTAAGGCGCCAGCCACATACACCTAAGGTGGCGGGTTCAAATCCCCAGCCTGGGCCCGCCAAACAACAATGATGGCTGCAACCAAAAAATGGCGGGGCATTGTGGCGGGCGCCTGTAGGCCCAGCTACTTGGGAGGCTGAGGCAGGAGACTCGCTTGAGCCCAGGAGTTGGAGGTTGCTGTGAGCTGTGATGCCACAGCACTCTACCCAGGGGGATAGCTTGAAGCTCCGTCTCAAAAAACAAAACAAACAAACAAACAAAAAGCCTATCTGCCATGTTAAAGGGAGCATTGAAAAAAGAAAGTCTCCCTAACACATTCTCTAAAAAATAGTAAACCTTCTCTCCTCTTTTCATCACAATCTTTCCTTCCCTGAATTATTGTTCTCTGTGGCAGTTAACATCATCTGAAGTGTATTTCAGTACTCTTTATACTTGTATAGTAATTTGATGGTTAGTTATGTTTTATCCTGTCCAGTGTTCACAGCTGTGTTCCCAGACGCAGAACAGTGCCTAACCTAGAGCAGTTACTCAATAAATAAATGAACCCAAAAAGCTTTCTCTTTATCAGAACTAAAATCATTCCTTCCCTGAGCTTTGCTTTCCCATCTAGACCTGCTCTTTACCACCCTCCTCCATCCTGCTTAATAATCCGCTCCTTATAAAGATTTCAGGCCTCACTCACCTCAACTAACAGTACATTTTTCTGGATTCCTCACTAATCTCCAGGTCTTTACCTGGGCCAGTTCCCTCCATCTCCCCTTCTTTCATTTGACCTACCTCCTCGCAATTACCAGAATACGCCTGTTTCTTTCATGTCTCAGGTCCTTCCGCCAAGGATGCCCTGCAATATCTCCCCGGAGCAAGCTCTTAACCATTCTTCGGGGCTCGGTTTTGGCCTCACCTCCTCCGGGAAGCCTTCCCGGCGTCTAGAGGATCCCTCTGCTTTGGCACCTTCTTTACCGCTATAAGGCTGTCACTGTCGGAGCCAAGGTCCAAGTACCCTTACCATCCCCTGAACTCCCCGAAGGCAAGCCCAGTTCTGATTCACCCCCATGTCCCAAGCATCCAGCTCTCGGTGCCGAATGAATGAGGGCTGGATGGGGGAGGAGCCCCCGACTAGTAAAGGCGGGGTCTGGTGACAAATCAGAGGGTGTAGCCTGCGCCAGTGAGAAACGCCAGGAGATAACGTGGAAGAGGAGCCAATGGGAACCGAGAGATCGAGGAGGGGCGTGACCTAGAACCAATAAGCGGCAGAGAAAGGGCGAAGGGCGTGCCCAATGGAGGGTGGGGTCAGAGGACAATGGAGTAGGGGTTCTCCGCTAGAACAGGAGGGGTTGCCTCGCTTGCCTTCTGTCAGCCTTTGTGAGAATTCTGTCCGTGTGCCGCGCCCCCACCTGTTTGCTTCTTTTCTTGCCTCCCGCCGTTCCCACTCTGCAACGCCGGTCGCCGGTCCCCCAGCCCGGGGGAGCCAGCGCCGATGACGCACACACGCGGGCGCGCGCACGTCCACACGACGGGGTGGAGACCGCAGCTGTCTCCGCGGCGGCGCGCCCCCGAGCCCAGTGGGGGCGGGACCAGGCTGGGCTGGGAGTTGGTATAGGTCACATGCCACGCCCCTGGTTGGGGACGCTATGGTAAGGCCGGTCCTCTTCCCAAAGCGCAAGTGGGTTTGAGAACTGCAGATGCTACCCAGCGGGATATTGGAGTTAGGGCGGTCAAGATACAAGTTCACTGCCTTGGGGTGAATGTGGGGGCAGAAGCCGGGGCCTCTGAAACCAGTTACGGTGAGGGCCGAGATCTGGATAGGTAGGTCGCAGCCGGTATGCCAGGACCGGAGCCAGGATGTCTTAGGCATGCCACTGTGCTTTGGCCTCCTAAATTTCGCAGGCACATTAATTCCCCTTCCCCAAAACACATAGATTCAGGTGTATGTTAGCCGTGGCTTTATTTTGCAGGCAGCCTGGCATCAAGCGCAAGACCCAGACATGAGGCAGGAGGACAGCACTGGAGCCGGCGCCGGCACAAGGCTGAAGAGTGCGCGACGGCCAGTTGGGGGCGAGGGCGGCGGGCCTGCCTGCAAAGAGCTGAGTGCGGCTAGGCGCTGCTCTCGGGACACGTCCCCGCGCAGGTCCAAAAGGGCAGAGACATGGTCCTCACTGCAGGGGAACCACCAAAGACGCGTCAGCCCGGCCCCACCACGCCCCTCTCGGATCTCTCCTCCCTCTCTACCACAATTCCCCGCACCTCACGTCGGGAAATTGTTGCCGCAGGCTCGCCACCTCGAGGCCAAGCATCGTGGGGTCGCGGAGGTTCAGCAGCTCCCTCAGGGCGAGCAGCACTGGCGCGCAGTGAGCACTCTCCTCCAAGCCCTGAGTACATCGAGGTAGGGTATGGCGCTGGCCCTCGGTCCCCACCCAACAACTGAGAACCTATCTGCCCCGCGAGCTCTCACCAAACTGAGGAAAAGCTCCCGAAGCTGGGCAGCATCGTGCCGCAGGCGCTCGGCCACTTGGGTCCTCTCCTCGGCTCCGTGGCACACTAGACGGCCCTGCATCAGCGCGTGTAGGTATTGAAGCACCACAGCACGCTCGGCCTCAGCCAACAGCAGCTGCAGGAAAGGCAATCAGGTGGGTCTACGTCGCTTTTCCCACCCGCACTGCCCTCTCTCCAGTCTTTCCCCCACCCCGACGCACCTGAACTGTGGGGTTCCGCACACGCCAGAAATCCCGGCAGAAGCTCTCAGTCTGATCACACACACGGTCCAGCAGTTCAGGGCTAGAAAGCCACTGGCGCGAGGGCAGAGCTTTGAACAGAGGCTGAGGCGGAGGGGGGTGGTGGTGGGGGGAGGGGGCAGCGATGGAGCTTGAGAAATGGCCCAGACCTCACATTGCCCGCTGAGACCCCCATACATAGGCTGTATCTCCACCTTCCACCTCCGTCCAAACTTGAAGAAGCATCACCTGGAGCTCCGCGAGCAGCGCTTCCAACACTAGACGGCAGATCCTCCTCTGCAACTCGTCCAGCCCGGCTTCCACCGGAGCCAAAGCCCCTGAAGCTACCCAGTCCAGCTGCAGGACCGCTAATGAGGAGCTGGCCGACCAAAATCACAGCTTCAGGACCAAGGCCAAGGCCCAAGCCCAGGCCCCGTGGCCCTCAGTGGTCCAGCCAATCCGACGCCACCTTGTGGCGCAAGTGTGTGGCAGAGGGAGCGAGCAGGGAGGCTCCCTGCGCTTCTGAAGGCTTGAGGCTGGACAGAGGCTGGGAGGGACACAGCCCAGAGGGACCTGCCTCTAATTCCCGGTGTGACCTTGAGCAAATCATTCTTTCAGTTTCTGTTTCCTCATCCGTAAGGGGAGGGAACTAATCCCAGTGAGGAAAGAGTAAAAATCATCAACTTGTGCATCTTCTCGTCCCTACCACAAAGAACTTAACTCCAAGAGGAGAGGAACTTTTTCTGTTCTGTAACCCCAGACATTTTCTGGCACAGAGCAGGAACTTGACAAATATTTGTTGAGCATTATTCATTCATTAGAATAACTGACACTATGTGGCAGGCACTGTGGTAGGTACTTCCCATCCGCTATCTCGTGTAATTCTCAGAACACTCCATTTTTACTCACATAATACTAATGAGAAAAGTGACATTCTGAGAGATTAGGTAATTTACCCAAGTAGTAATTAGCAGAACTAGGATGGAAACCCCCAGCTATGTGAGTCCAAAGTCCCTAGGGTGGACTGGGTTCACAAATAATAGGCACTTGGTTGGGGGTTGAATGTAAGTTTCCATGGGGACCTCCTGGTACCTGAGTGCTGATTGATGGTTGAGGGCAGCCAGTAGGTAGGACACATAATGAGGGGCCATTGCTTCCCCCCTGACGTGGTCTCGGGAGAATCGGATCAGAGCATCACTGAAGCTGCAATGGACAGAGGTGGCTGGACTTGGTGCTCCTCTGGAGCCCCCACAACCCCAGTCCCTGATACTCCTGTCCCACCCCACAGTCCTTGTTTTAAGGTGCCCTTTCCCACTGGTATGTCTTATTCACTCAGCGCCCCTTTGGGCTGCCCCAGGAGCAGGGCTAGAGATTGGGAGTGGGTCAATGCCTTGGCAGACCTTCTCAGGAAGGCACCCAGCTCTGACAGTGCCATGCCATGCACTCGCCGTTGCAGTGACTCACTGACCAAGCTGGTCACACGAATGTTCTCATCCAGGATCTACAGGCAGGGATGGGCAGCTATCAGCAAAGCTGCTACCCCTGCCCTCTTCTCTTTTCCCCATGAAGCTGCCCACCTGCGTGGCCACTCCCTACCCACCTGCAGCACAATAGCTGGCATTGGTGAGTAGTAAAAGCCAGATGGGTCTGTGTTGGGCTCCTGTTCCCGGAGCCACTCAGCTACCTCTCCATCCAGCGCCTTCCGCATCCACTGGGCCACACTTGCCTGGGGGAAAGGGTGAGGGGCAAAAGAATGTAGCAGGGCACTGACCTTGCCAGAGGTGGGCAGACATTCCTCAATTACTCACTTGGACTTTGGCCACAAATGTTGCTTCCAGTTGCTCAATATTCTCCAAGGTCAGGAGGGGTTCCAGCTGGGACACATCAGCCTCAGGCCCCAACTCCAGGCTCCCCATCATTTCCTGCCTAGAGATAGGTGGCCTCAGGTGTCACACTGAGCTCCCAGCATCTGATTCACCCACTTCCCATGCCCCAGAGACACTGACCCCAGGTACACATGCTGTGCCCAATGCAGCAAGGCAAAAGCATCAGCAGCTCCCAGCTCAGGCCCTGCAAGGAGCTGTTGCAGCCTGCGGCGCAGGCCACTGTGTAGAGTGTGGGCCCATAGTTGGACCACTCGGTAGTGTGGCGGGCAGCAGGGTGCTACTAGTGCTTCAGCTGTGGCCAACTCAGCCGGTAGAGCCACTCGCAGAGCCTCTAGCCACTCTGCTAGAGCCCCTGGACCAGGCAGCAGAGATGTCCCAAAATGGACCTGCTCCAGGCCCTCCTGTAGTGCTCGAAGACAGCGCTGTCGCCAGTCCCGGTGGGCCTGCCCCAGGTGGGTTGTTCGTCCAGCCTCCACTTCTGCCACACGCACAGCAGCCACCAGCAGGGCTGGATCCTCTCGTGCCAGCTGCCCTGCTGCCCCTGCAGCTGCCTCCACAGCCTGACCCAGTGCCTCAGCCAAAAGATTGAGCTCCCGGAAGACTGGCAGCTCCAGGCTCCCCAGGGGTGCCCATGTCTCCTCTCGCAGCTGCTCCAGCTCCCGAAGACTTACATATGCCTCCAAGAGCTGTTGGGCATCAATCAAGGTCTGTGTGTGGGCTACTGCAGCAGGCACTAATTAGGGAAGAAAGGAGATAGCCCTGGGTGTCAGTCTTCCCACCAGTACAATGGGTACAGCAGGGGATACTGAGGCCCTGGGGCTGGAGTGATGCATAAAATATTTAACAACTGATACAGTAAATCATTGGCTAATCTGAAAGGATCCAGGCAAAGTCCTAGAGGCCTAGTGGGCCAGGTGTCAACCTATGAGCTAATGGAATATGAGAAAGTAGAGTATCCTGGAGGGAAAGCAAGGAGAATTAAGGAGTGATGCTAGTGGCTATTCACTAGGTTAATGGCCAGGATGGCCAAAGCCACTTGACTTCGTATCAATTCTGACTCAAGCATCCATTGCTTGAGCCCAGGATGAGCTAATTTGCACCCTGATTTATATGCCATTTGAAGCCTGGCTCACCCCCTGGCAGGTTCCTGGTGTGCCCCTCCATGCAATACCCTACATAGCAGCCCAGCTCCTTGATCAGTGATGGGTGTTTGTGGACTGACTGTTGATAACTGAGGCCCAGGGTCCCTACACACTCACCTGCCCGCAGCCGAGGCAGCAACTGAGATAGAGCTTGCAGTTGCTTGTGTTGGGAAACCTGCTCCCGCAGAGGCTGGAGGGTCTGGGAGGACTTGGATATGCCCTGGAGCAACCCATGGGCCTGGCTCAGGGCTTCCCGGGTTTCCTGCACAGCCTCAAGGGCCTGGGCCAGCTGCCACACACCAGTCTGTACACCTTCCAGGTATGACTGCACCACTGACTAAAGAGAGAAGCAGCTGGTAAGGCACCACCAGTCCAGCAGACCAGCCCAGCATGGCTCCTTGCCCTGGCCCACCTTGATGCGTGCTTCCAGGGAGCAGGTACGCTGCACCTCGCGGCTGCGGTATTGGCCTAGCCGGGCTAGCTGCTCCGGCCGGTAGAAGATGCCTGAAGCCCACTTGAGTGCGGCACCTCGGGCCAGCTGCTCCGCCCTCTCTTGCTCTGGCCACTCAGGCCCTGGGCAGGAAGAGCCTGGGCAGCCATGTCAGTCAGAAAGGGCCTGCAGGAAGTGGCCTCCGGACTTGCTCCCCTTCCTACCCCTCAGCCTATCCCAAGGACACAGCTATAGAGCTCCAGCCAGACCTGTCAGGGACAACCCAACCCCACCATTCCTATTTTTCTTGCCATGTTCCTCCCCCAGCCCACCTGGAAGGGCTCATACCAGGGGGAAGTACAGGCTGCATCTCATCCTTGGCTGTTGAGTCCATGCAGGCCTGGAGAAGCCGGAGCTGAGGTGGGCTGAGATGAGGGTCTCAGATAGAGCAGGAAGAGAGGATGCCTCTTTGAGCAGCTGCCACAGTCTGGGCCCCTGTGAGGAGGAGGAGGAGGGAGGCTCTTGCCCCACCCCCTCAGGAAATGAGAGGGAGGCAGTGTGATGGGAGTCACCTGGGAGGACTTGCCTGCTGCCTTTCTCAGTTGTGCCACTGCAGATGCCAAGTGGGGCAGGGTGAGACAGGCTCCACTGGACCCCTTTTCTACCCTGAGCAGCACAGGACAGAACTTACCAGGCTTGACTAGGCGTCCAGTTCTCCCTCCTCCGCAAATGGCCTTGGCCTTGAGAATGGCCCTCTCCCCCAGCAGAGCTAAGCATGCCTTCCACTTGTTCACAGGGGCTGGGTGACTCCAGCTGACTCCAGCACACAGCAGAACAACTCCTCTCTCCAAGGAAGCTTGTCTCCCACTTCCCAGCACAGAAGCCCCTTCTTCGCATCAATGCCCCTCCCTCCCTGAGGCCACCAACAGAAAGGAAGGAAGCTGAGTCTCTGGCACTTTATTCCCAACAGGAAAGAGCATCTGCACTGAGAGTGGGGAGGGCTGGGCGCCACTTCCCTGAGGGGTGGGGGAAGGGTGTGCTCCTGTGGTCAAATCTTGACCAGCCCACCCAGGACCTTTCTGTGCTCAGGACACAGATGTGAGCTAGACTCAGCCTTAACCTGGTGGTGAAGAGGAGTGTGCAGATATGGACACAAAGGACATCACAGTATGAATATTATGTTGATGGGCCCCTCAGAGGAGGTTGTATACCTCTGCAGAGGAGAAACAGATGCAGCCTATTGTAAAGGGTGGCCAAGGGGAACCATGGCAAGAGAGAGGTCATGAAAGCTGGGCTACCTTGACAGTTACAGGGAGCCAGGGAAAAAAGTCTAGGGATATAATCCACCCTTCAGGACAGAGCCACTCATTCCCCCAGCTGCCAGGAGTGTAAGCTAGTGAGGTCTCAGGTGGGTCTGTCATCAATATTGGGGTACAAAGGCCTGGTATCCTTGCCTAGATGTGAACGCTTCAGAAGGGCTACCCCAATTTCAGAGCTCCTGGTGGGACGCACTGAGGACTCTATTATAATGGCATTTGGCCAATTCTGCCTGTCTTACTCCCTTACAAATGAGGATCCCTAATAAGCTTGCTGCAAATCCCTGTCTCAGAGTCAGATTCTCAGAGAATCTGACCTAAAAGGTATAATAACTTAATGCACAGGTGCAGTGGCTTAAACCTATAATCTCAGCACTTTGGGAGGCCGAGGTGGAGAATCACCTGAGGCCAGGATTCAGTACCATCCTGGGTTATATAATGAGACCTGTCTCTACAAAAAATAAAAATAGGCTGAGCTTGGCTCTCTGGCTCATGCCTATAACCCTAGTACTCTGGGAGGCTGAGGCAGGAGGATTGCTTGAGCTCAGGAATTCTAGACAAGCCTGAGCAAGAGCAAGAGCAAGATCCTGTATCTACTAAAAATAGAAAAACTAGCCATTGTGGCAGGTCCCTGTAGTCCCACCTACCCAGGAGTCTGAGATAAGAGGATCGCCTGATCCCAGGAGTTTGAGGTTGCTATGAGCTAGGCTGACACTACAGCACACTAGCCTGAGGCAACATAGTGAGATCCCATCTCTACAAAAAATAAAAAATTGGCTGAACTCAGTGGTTCATGCCATAATCCTAGCACTCTGGCAGGTCAAGGCAGGAGGATCACTTGAGCTCAGGAGTTCAAGACCAGCCTGAAGGCTCGGCGCCTGTGGCTCCATTGGCTAAGGCGCCAGCCACATACACCTAAGGTGGCGGGCTCGAATCCCCAGCCCGGGCCCGCCAAACAACAATGACGGCTGCAACCAAAAAATGGCCGGGCATTGTGGCGGGTGCCTGTGGTCCCAGCTACTTGGGAGGCGGAGGCGGGAGACTCGCTTGAGCCCAGGAGTTGGAGGTTGCT
>CAUYQV010162018.1:0-31520 GCA_963574575.1 Galagoides demidoff | reverse complement strand
GATCCTTTAATTCCTCTACTAGGTATATATCCAGAAGACCAAAAATCACTTTATAACAAAGATATTTGCACCATAGTGTTTATTGCAGCCCAATTCATAATTGCTAAGTCATGAAAGAAGCCCCAGTGGCCATCAACCCATGAATGGACTAATAAATTGTGGTATATGTACACCATGGGATATTATTCAGCCTTAAAGAAAGATGGAGACTTGGAGACTTTACCTCTTTCATGTTTACATGGATAGAGCTGGAACATATTCTTCTTAGCATAGTATCTCAAGAATGGAAGAAAAAGTATCCAATATACTCATCCCTACTATGAAAGCAATTTATAGCTTTCATATGAAAGCTGTAACCCAACTTAGCCCAAGAAGGTGGGGGGGGGGAATGGGTGGAGGGAGGGTAATTGGTGGGACCACACCTAAGGTGCATTTTACAAGGTACATGTTAAATTTACTAAGTGTAGAATATAAATGTCTTAACACAATAACTAAGAAAATGCAGTGAAGGCTATGTCAACCAGTTTGATGAAAATATTTCAATGGTATATAAAACCAGCACATGGTACCCCATGATTACATTAATGTACACAGCTATGATTTAATAAAAAGAAAAAAATTCTTCTCCTGCTAGTAGCTTTATAAACTGATATATCCACCACAGAACAAAATTTTAAACAATGTGTGAAAACCTATATCCCAGAAATTCCACTCTGAACTATGTAGTCCAGAGAAACTCTTGGTCATGTGTTCCGGGAGATACACACAAGTTCACTCAGAACAAAATCACTCACAATAGCAAAAACAGAACAGCTTAAATGTTTATGAACAAGGGAAGAAATATATCAACTTGGGGTATGTTTCCAACAAGGCATATTGTGAAGCAGAGAAAATGAATGAGCTTCAGCAGCAACCTTCCCATGAAAGAATGTCCGATACACGGTGACAAGGTAGAGGAGATTACACATAACATGATTACCATTTTTATAAAACTCAAATACAAGGAAAACTAAGCTATGCATTGTTCAAGGCTATGTACCTATAGGATGTAATATTTAAAAAAAAAACACAAGAGAATGGTAAACACAAAATTCTAATAGTGGTCCTTCAGGAAGAAGGTGAAGCACACAGGTAGATTCTGGTTTGTAAGGTGAGGTCACAAATCCATACTATGATTATATTTATAAGCTTACAGATGCTACCTATCTTCTTTTTCATGTATGAATTATTTCACCATGATCTTCATAGTCATCAAACAACCTTTCAGATTTTAGAGACAGGGTCTCGCCAGCCTCTTGTGAGGCCCAGGCCACAAAACTTCACAAGCTCACACTGCTTCTATTCATTTTCTCCAGGGAGCCCCTTTGAGGTCGACTTTCTGACCCCTCTCTTTCCTCCCCCAATTTTGCCAGTTTTCTGTTGTTCACTCTTTTCTTTGACTATTCCCTTGGACTCTTGGCCCAGACAGTCCTCACAGGCTTAGGGATTTTCATGCACACTCAAGCTGGCCACACTCAGTTCTCTTAGCCTTGGTTCGAACCTCAAGTCTCGCTGGCCTGGGAGCAGGCTGTTGCAGTAGACTGCAGGTGTTGTAGCCAGAGACCCAGAGAAGCATCAGCAGAGAGGTCAGGCAAACAATTCTGATGCTTGGACTTAAAGAACACAAAAGGACTTGTCAACTCTTTACTAATTTATTCAGTTGACCCTTAGAGCTATCTTCTAAGAGTACATACCTTATTTAGCTCAAGGTTGAGTAGCTTCTGAATAAATAGGCATAAGATTAATAAAATTTGATTATCACACTCTGTATAGATTCAACCTGAATTCACAGTGCTGAGGTTCTGTGAGTTACTTAAACAGAGAAGATTACATTTTAATTGCAAATTCTCACCTTGAGTTTTACACGTGAATCATGCTCCACTTCTTCGGCCTTCCCTGGGTCCACAGCTTTTTCTGCGTGACTTCGTAGTGGACATGCCTGCTTCTTGACTTAGGTCTAGGTATGTGATCTGCTTTCGCCATTGGATAGTACATCAGTACGTAAGATGCACTTCTAGGCGTTATGCCTCTGCCACCTGAGGGCTCTGCTACTGGTGGCCTGTTGGTCCCACACAAATGACAACTCCACAGTGCAGAACTCATTTGAATCTGCAGTCAGGAGCTGAACCTAAATAAAATGAGCAAAGCTATACCAGCCAAGCTGCAGGTGCTTCTGGTCAAATCAACGCTTGTTATTGTATACCACTGAGTTTTGAATGGTTGCAACAGTGTTATTTTGTACCAGGTAACTGATACACTGGTCTAAGAATTACTATAGCTTTTCAAGGGACCTCAAGTGCCAGGGACTGCATGGCAGTAAGGACAGTTTTCACCATCACCATTACCATCATCCTTAATCACCGTAATTATTAGGAAAATGTCAAAGAGTACAAACTTTTGGTCAAAGGGTACAAACATTCATGAATTAAGACATCAAAGTTAATAATAATTTACTTTTTTTATTGTTGGGGATCATTGAGGGTACCAGGTTACATTGATTGCACTTGTTACATAAAAACCCTCTTACAATTGTGTCCTACCCCCAAACAGTGTACCACAAACCATGACCCTTCTCTTCCCCCCTCCTTCCCTCTCTCTGCTCTTCCCTTCCCCCTTCCTACCATGTACTAGGTCATTAATTGTCCTCATATCAGAATTGACTACATAGGATTCTCACTCCTCCATTCTTGTGATGCTTTACTAAGAAGAATGTGTTCCACTTTCATCCAGGTTAATACAAAAGATGCAAAGTCTCCATCTTATTTTAATGGCTGATGGTATTCCATGGTGTATAGATACCACAGCTGGTTAATCACTAAACTGTTTATTGTAGCTCAATTTACAATAATGTACTGTTTTACTTAAAATTTGCTAAGAGAGTAGATCTTGAGTATTCTTAGCTCATACACAAAAAAGTTAACTCTATGAAGCAATGGATATGATAATGAGCTCGATTGTGGTAATCACATGTACATATTTTAAAATGACATACTGTACACTTAAATCTGTACAATTGTTATTTCCCAATTATATTTCAATACAGCTGGAGGGTAGGAAAGGAGAAAGTGTCCTTGCTGAGAACTCTGAAGCACAGTATCTAGATTTGAGTTCTAACTCTGCTTCTTAATAACTTAAAGTACCCAGGTAAGATGTGGGTTTAAGCCCTAGTTTTCTTATTTACTTGTCCACCTCTTCCCAGTGCTCATTATTACCAAAGGATCTGAGGATTTCTACGATAAAGATAGCTTTAAATTTCTTGCATCTGGTTTTCTCCAAAATTGCTTAACTTTGTAATCCTTTTATTTGCAGAAAACTGTGTAATATCTCATAGGACCCATGCCACGTGGGACACGCTAGTATACACCCATTGAGCACTGGTTTTCAAATATTGCTCAGTGATTAGCGACTTAGTCAAGGGTCCTCCATTGCCAAGGTCTTCTCTAGGTTGTGAAATATTTCCTGTCCAGTAACAGTAATACTTTATTGCCTTTTTTCTCATTTTCTGATTAGCATAATAATCAGTAAAGCCTTACTTTAAGCCTCCAATCTTAATGAATCTTTGGATAACTTCTCAAATGTAAGCCAGAACTTGATCCATTTAAAAACAGGAGATTAAAATCAAAATTATACTGTCTTTTGAATCATCAGTTTTCCTTCATTTTCTCACATCTGTGCACACTGTTCCAAAAATCAGTGCTTTATCTTTGACCTCTCGGCAAAGTACTAGATTCACATTTTTATCCCCCTGTTGAATATTTTTACTACCACCTAAAACTCAAAAATACCCCAAATTAAACTAATTGTTAAATGAGACTATTTTTTTCTAATTTTTTCAGTGCAGTTTAATGACAACATTAGTGTCACTGAGATCTGAGTTAGAAATCTCCTGGTTATTAGTAGCTTTGTGTCCTCACTCTGTCCCCCTAAGCCCAAGAAGTTGCTAGATCTTACAGATTTTGCCTCTGCCCTGTCCTTCAGTGATCTCATTTTACTGCTGTGATAATAGTCAGAATCAGGAGGTGGCAAACTTTTGATGTAAAGGACCATTTAGTAGATATTTTAAGTTTTGAGGGGCCATAGGTCTCTATTGCAACTACCCATCTCTGCCATCACAGCTTGAAATCAGCCACAGACAAGATCTAAATGAATGGGCATGGCTGTGTGCTGATAAAGTTTTATTTACAAAAACCAGGCTGACTGAATTAGCCAATCACTGCTCTGGGCCAACCTTCTTTATCTCCACAGCTAGAACTTATATTTGTTAGGGATTTGTAAGTCTGTGTGTGTGTGTGTGTGTGTGTGTAATGCTTTGTAAACTCCCAGATAGTCAGTGCTTATGATTATCTTATTTGGCATAAAAAGAAACTGGGATTCGGAGGGATTAACTGACTTCCCAAAGTTGCTCAGATAATAAATAGTAGAACCAGGATTCAAACCTAAGTGTTCTGCCACAAACTCTAACACTCTCCCCATGGAAGCCATTTGGCCACTCTCTCCTCAATGGCCTACCAGTCTTTTGCTCCCAGCCTCAACATCCAAACTCATAGGATGACCACACCGTGTTTCTGAGGCATAGCCCACTTCGTGTGATGTCTTTGCTGAATTGGGTTGTCTGGGAAGCCATCTCAGAGCCAGAGGTCAGCGTTCAGAGTGCCTTTGGGTGACAGCCTCGGAAAGGCAGGGCAGAAAGCAAGAGCTGCTATAAGCAACAGATTCACCCAACACGTGGGGAGCTCTGGAGCAGAATGGCCCTTCAGAGATGTCTGTATCCATCATGTCTGTGTCAATCAAGTGCATGTGGCCTTCTCAGGGAGGGGCATGACCTTGGACAAGGTGACTCTCTGCAGATGGAATAATCCCTAAGGTGGTAGATAGCTGAAGGCCAAGTGAGTACCCTCAGGACTCCCAGCAGCTGGGACGAGTACTTCATTGAAAAATGATTATCATCCCATCCACTATATCAACCATATGTCGATTTTTTTTTATAATCCCTCAATTCAGTGTTTCTTGCATGATTACTTATAATCTGCTTTGCATTATAGTTTCGTATATACTGGCATTTCTCTATTTCCATAGTCCTTTTCTATATGTGCTCCCATATTATTCCTTTCTATGTGTACTCCTTAAAGGCCATGTTATGGAAAGAGCATGGATTCTAGAGTCTGATATTCCTGGTGTGAATCTCAGCTTTGCCTCATACTAGCTGTGTGAGCTGGGGCAGAACCCTGAACCTAGCTGGGCTGCTGTTTCGTGACGTGGAAAATCATAGTACCAGTTCACAGGATCGTTATGAAGACAGCAGCAAGTGACAAAGACAAAGTGCTTGGCTCATAGGACCGCTCTGTAAGTATTAGTTTCCTCTCTTTTGAAGGATGAGACTGATTTTGTTGTCCCCTAAAGCAATTGTCATAGCGTCATAAACATATGACACTTGATACATCTTTGTTGGATTGAATCTTTGAAAGTTTCTTTGAATTCATTCCTACCACTGATATGAATTCCTCATGTACCGAGGGGATATCCATATTGGATCTAACCTTGAGACTCCGGAAAGAGAAATCAGTGAAAGAGAGTGAGAGGTGGGGGTTGGGAGAGACAAGATAAAAGACCCTTGAAGGTCTCTTTGTTTGCACGGGTTTGAGGTTCTGTGTATTCATGAGGCTGTAGGGACCACTTCATGATGGCCTCTTGTTAAAAATCCATCACTTAAAAACCATCTGTCTTAAGAACCGGAGGACAGCAGCAGAATCAAAAAATTAACCAAGGCCTTTGTTCTCATAGTTGGCGGTGCTAATGATAGTTCTGGCCCTCTCCTTGAGGCTGTAATCTCTTTTGCAGCAAACAGCAATAAATGTCAACTCTGAAAGCCACCCAGTTTGACAACAAATGATTTAAGCACCAAGGGTGACAAGAAGACCACATTTTATCGAGCCACAGGGCTGGCTTTGGGGACTTACTTGCTGGCATTTTATATCAGATGGGCAAAAATGCCTACAGTAGTCGATGGGAAGTGTCAGCCTAGGAGTTTATATATTTTTTAAAATCTCAGCTCAGAATATAGGGTAGAAACTGGAGCTGATTTGCTACATTTAAAAAAGAAAGAATTGTGGACGTTCTCATGGTCTGTATTCAGCTAAGTATAAAATTAGCCACTTCAGAGAATGATACCAGCCTAGTCCCAATTAGAAGCTAATCATGAATCTTTGATGCTATTTCTCATTATTTTCTAAAAAGCCTCTAAAGTTGGGAGCAACTTCTTGATTTAATCTAAAAATTCATCATTTCAATGGAAAATTAGCAACTGAATTTTCCAAAGAAATGCCATTTACTAACATATAATTAATCTTTTTTTCTTATCACTGCTGTTGCCCTGAATGCAAAACCTCAGTAGGCTGTGACCTGCAGGAAAGTGAGTAGAGATTGAAATCTAGTCTTATGTTCAGAAATCAAGCTCTGACTGGTCCATCCTCTGGGTTACATCCACCACAAGGGGATGCTTTTTTCTAAAACCTTGAATGCTTTCCTTGAGTGCAACTAATTTTCATAATCTTATTTCTCTTTATTATGCATAAAAGTTCAGAAAAACTTAAAGAAAATCAGATACCCCCTAGGGAGTAGAAAAGGAGGGAGGTAGGTATGGTTATCAAAGATCAACACGGAGGATGGTGATGGTATTAGAACGGCTCCTTATTCTGACTATGGTGGTGAACACACACATCTCCACAGGTGATACATTTTCTTTCTTTCTTTTTTTTTTTTCTTGGCCAGGGCTGGATTTGAACCCGCCCCCTCTAGCATATGGGGCCAGGACCTTACTCCTTTGAGCCACAGTGCCACCCCATGTGATACATTTTTATAGAACTTGATACATACACACAACAGAAGTGAATACAAATAAAATGGGAAATTTGAATAACATTGATGTAGTGGATCAGTGTAATAATAGTCGGGTTAAGTTATCCTATAGGTTTTGCAACATGTTACCATGGGACATGCCTTCCCAGACCTCATGCCACCCCCACCATATATGCAGTGTACTATGAGTAGCCACTAGTGTGAAGGGCATATGGGATCTCTATGATTTTTTTACACATATATGTGAATCTACATTTATCTCAAAACAAAAAAACTTTAATTGACAAAAATAGATACTCCAGACTTCACAACAAGCTATTCCTTTTACAGGGTGGTCCTCTTCCCATTAAAGCTTCAACTATCTCAGCCCGTGGGAAAAGATGAATGGCTTGTCCTATTTTATTAATAATAACATGACTTGGCCAAGACCAGAGGGAAATGATTGTCGGTCACTGTCTGTGTGCGTTATAATGACCTTATCACGAAAATTTTTTTTCATTGACATTTAAGAGAAAACATAAACATGGGGGGTGTGTTTTGAGTAAGTCTCGAGAGGCGGGAGCTGGAGATTACAAATCTTCAGAAGTGTTTTAATAGTCTGTCAAACTCAGTTGACAATGTTTTATCAATTGTGGAAGCTATTTCCATAATGATAAAATTAATGGTTTAGAAGGAGATGGAAAATTTCTTTGACATCTAAGCACAAGAGTCATCCCAGGGGTTTTGCAGATAAATCAAACCCAGTGTTCCTCCTATGGATGGAAAAAAAAAAAAAAAAACAAAAACAGCACATTTCAAGAGCATTCTTCTGTTCCAGAAACATCATTAGCAGGGAAGGAAATAATAAAGAAAGTATAGGGAATTGTTCCAAGCTGTCAGATAAAAGGCAGTCCGGATAAAGAAAATACTAAATACTAACTAAAATGAAATTGGACATCACAGAAAACACACTGTAGGGATAGACGGGATTCTGGTTTCCACGCTCTCCTCAACTTGGATAAAGGGGCAGAGAGAGACCCTGAATGGGGAGAGTGTGTGTTCTCATCCCCTTTTCTCCACTCGTTCATAGCTCTACACTCTGCCCATTTTTTTTTTCTGGAAAGATAAAACACATAATGGGCACCTCTGGGAGTACAAGGAGGAACCCGTTTTTAGGTGCTCCTGGTACATAACAATCCTTCCTTGTTTTCAGTGCTTAATCCTTCCTCCTTCTCTGCCAGACCGATTCTCTCTTTTAGATTTATTTAGTAATGGAGGAAACTTAGAAGGAAGTATGAGAAAAGCAGAGAGACAGGGACTGGAAGGACACCTAAGTATTCTACAAGAACAAAGAAGAGTCACGTAACAACATCCCTATCACAAGACAGTTGCGCAATGTAAACTCCGCTCATGGAGAGATGCAGGGACAATGTCTGGGTTCATTCATTTAAAAAACTTTTTCTTAAGCACCCACCAGGAACCATGCTCAGTGGTAAGGGCACAGCAATAAGTGAAACAGACTCGGCTCCTGCTTAAAGACAGCATGTGTTTTATATTTGCAAATAAATGTTTAATATACAAACTGGGGTAGGACTACATAGAAAGATCAAGTAGAATGAGAAGAAAAGTATACAGAGGAACTATTTTATATAGGGTGGTCAGGAAAGGCCTCTTTGATAAGGTGATGCAAGGCAGAGACCTGAAAAGAGCCAGAAAGGAGCCCAGTGGGTCCTGGGGCAACAGTGTTCAGTGCTAAGAGCAAGTGCAAAGGCCCTGAGGCAGCAGCAGGCTTGGTAAAGGAGCAGTTGGAGAGAACACTAATGCTTCTTCGAGTGTGGGGTTTCATACTTAACACTCACACATTGGCCTCTCTTTCTGCCTTCCCTGGGTAAGTTATCTTCTGCCAGGTCAGGAAAGGCTCTTGTCCTTTAAGCCATGAGGAACCTTAATATTCTATGTAAAGGCACCAAGCAACCAAGAGCTTTGGGGGCCTGGCACCTTATTCTGTCTTGACCTTGCCCTATCAGTCATCTGCCTTTCTCTGGACATTTCTCATCTTGACCTTGGTGCCTGACTGCCAGCTATGCCCCTGCCTTCTACTGATTGTGACACATATTTAGGGCCATTAGGTTGACTGACCTGGCAACAGGTTCTCTGAGGGTCCTTCTTCGGACTTTATTAGGCTCCTGGGGGCAGAACCAGAGTGAGTTAGCCATTAGCAATCATTGCCAAGGTGTTGTCCTATGGGCTTACAGTGTTAGCCCTTCAGAAATTTCAATGTCAAAAATACCAACTAATTTTCAATTCTTGACCCCAAAGGCTTGCTCCTTAAATGGATGCAGAAGATATTTTAATACAGGGAAGGGGGTTGTCTATGCTTAGCATGCATGAGTCAAGTCCCTGATGTGACCTCTACGTTAGAACATTGAGTCTGACTAGCCATGTCATTGGCAGTCCTGTTACCCCATGGGAGAGGGAATTCGTGTGATGATGGCTCCCTGGGTCTTTTGTGGATGAAACATCTGTAGAAAAGGGTATGGAAAACAAACACCACCACCATCTTCCTCAGAAGTGTATAAAAATGCACATCGACAGTTTTGAAATCTCATCAGCCACTTTCCATCTTTTTTTTCTTTTGGAATGCAATGAATGTTTGCATTTTTCTTAGAGAGACACTGTTAATCTCAAGAGACATAAAATAACATGCAGCTCCATGGTAGTTTGGCTTTTAACAAATGCAACTAATCAAGTCTAAGAGAAGGTGGAAAGGATTATAGCAACAGTGGAACTGGAGAAAGTGATGAAGTTTTCTTTAGCATGGCCCTGACATGCTGCTAGAGTAAACTCAAATATTGTAATGAAGAAAAATAATATTGCTGACTTCTAAACTCCGATAGAACAGAAGGAATCCTTCTAAATCCCTACTGGTTATTATATACTCCAGTTTATAAGCATCACCTATTAAATTATATACTGGAACTAGGAGTCCAGATGCACCTAAGCTTGCAAGAATACATTTTCTTGTGGTCTTTCTAGTAGCAATGGGATGTATTCCATGTTAGCAGTCATCAGGTTGTTGGTGGAAAGTGCCGCTCTTGAGACTTATTTGTTCTACCTAATAGTTGGTTATTTGAACTACTGTTTCTTATACTGACTTCCTAATAGGTCAAAATAATGTTGATGAAGACCTGGCTAATAGTACATTATACTGACATCCACTGCTTTGTTCATTGATCTAATTTTCCTATTTAAAAAATTATGTTTTGAGATTAAGGGCCTTTAATGGGATCTTTATTTGCTGCTTAACTCTAGGCAATGGTAAATATCCATCACTGCATGTTCTCTTTCTGATAAACACACACAAGGACTGAGAGAAAGTATGTCCATAATTTAAGTAATGAAAGCTTCACATTTGTACAAGTTGTACAAGAAGATTATGATTAATATTAAAAAATGAATGAATATTCATAAAAATCAAAGTATAAATCAATTGAACTCTGTGGTGGGCATTTCCTCATTTCCGGCTGCCCTGTTTTCTCAACACTCTGATTTTGGGGAAAGTAATTACAGACTCTCAGAGGAAACCTCCTAGCAGATCTGTGGCATAAGAATCCCCAGAGAGACGGGAACACTTATTCACTATTAGTGGAACTGCAAACTAATATGGCCTTTTTGGAAAGAAGTATGAAGAATCCTCAAAGTTGACCTTCCATTTGATCCTGCAATCCTATTCCTAGGTATCTACCCAGAAGAAAAATAAAGGCCCTTTTGCCATAAGGACATTTGCACTTCAATGTTTATTGCAGCTCAGTTCATAATTGAAAAGGTGTGGAAACAAGTCAAGTGTCCATCAACTCATGAATGAATTAATAAACTATGGTATATGTATACCATGGAATACTGTTCAGCCATAAAAACATGGAGACTTTGCATCTTTAGTATTTACCCAATGGAGGTGGAGATCATTCTCCTTAGAAAAGCATCTCAAGAAAGGAAAAGCAAGCATCCTGTGTTCTCAATACTAGTAGATTAACAACTACAAGTCCATAGAAGAAAAACACACAATTAAATTCAAGAAGGGGAGAAGGGGGAAGGGGTTTGGTAAGTTCCCACCCAAGGGATACAGTGCAGAGGTATATGACACACCTCCTAGGTGAAGGGCTCAGCTACAACTCAGCCTTTACCTAACACATGCAAAGAGTGTAACCTAATTGTATGTGCCCTTGTATTAATCAGAAACTTAAAAAAAGAGGAAGAATTCCTTATCTTAAGTCTGCCAGGAAAGCGTTGTTTTAGCTTTTAACCAAGATCCTAACCGACGCACACTTTATGAAGAACAAAGAAAAGAAGTAAGTGGTAATCAGAATTTAAGATATACTTAAAATCCATTAACTTGATGAAAGACTAAAAAATGAATTCTGTTCTATAGTCCAGGTTGATCCACTGGGAAAGGAGCTTCCCATTCAGATGATTTCTGCTTGGGCACCAAATTGTCTTCCTCTCAACAATGACCCATTCTTTATTTTCTTCTCTGTAAATAGCAGACAGAAAAAGAACCGCTGTTAATGTAAACGAACATGGTGGGAGTAAGTAGGTTAATGTTTGTGCTTGGTCTTAGGAGTCTCGGATGGAAATGCTTTGTGGGACAGCAGGTTACTACTCACTGCTCATAGGGATAGGAGGAGGAGAAAAATCTACGGTGACCAACATCCCTGGGCAACAGTTTTCCAAACTCCTGTTTAGTCTGACTGATTTCACTTTTTAAAACTAGGAATCATGAACAAAAAAAAATTAGCATAAGACAGGATACTTCTAATGTTTTAAGAGGCCACTTCCTGTCTATTCTCCTCCACACTGCACCCTTCAAGCCCTGTGTGTGCAGACTCTCACTTACTGATGAGATAAGGGTGTCTTTGGTCCTTCCTGCACCCTCAGTGTGGGCAGTGGGGCTGAACTGGCCCAGCACCAGGCAGACCCTGCAGCGTGGGGGACTGCTGCTCCCTGCCTCACTGTGGGACCCTTAAATTCTGCCACCAGAAAACCTCTCCATGGTCTGATGAGACAAGGGGCCGTTTCCTCCTACTGTTATTTGGTCCAGATACATAGAACGTTAGTTATAGACAGTCCTTTCAAAGTCATTTGGCTTAATCCTTTCGCTTGGAAGAAAGAACAGAGGTCAAAGAGAGATAATGTCCAATCTAAAATCACGTGGTTAGTCAGGACGGGCAAGAGAAGAAGAGTTTTGTTTCTAGATATGATTCGATCCTTTAAGTGGAGCCACTGAATTTGTCCCACAGAAATAATTTTGAAGCGTGGTTCCTTGGTCGGTGCTCTACCTGGTAAAACCAAAGATCAGTTTTATACTGTAGGTGACGCTGTCTGATAGAACTTTCTGCCATGATAGAGAGAGTCCATTACAGCACTGTTCAGGTGGCCAGTGGGCACTGGAAAAGTGACTCGTGTGACCTAGGAACTGAATTGTGTTCGGCTGTTTGCTTCATTTTAATGTTTGCTATGCACCCTTCACCCGACTTCTCCTAACACGAACATCTTATAGAATCCCAGCACATTTGTCAAAATGAAGGAATGAACCTCCACCGATACCCCTAACTCACCTACATACTTTTTTTCAGATTTCACCAATTTTTCCTCTATGCTCATTTTTTGTCTGTTCCAGGACCCAATCCAGGACCCCACACTGCATGTAGTGGTCATGTTAGCAGTCATCAGGTTGTTGGTGGAAAGTGCAGCTCTTGAGACTTATTTGTTCTACCTAATAGTTGGTTAGAACTAACTAACTTCTTCCTTAGTCTTGAAGAACCAATTGTTTAATTGGACTTCATTTTAATTTAAATGGCCACAGAGCCAAGTGGCTATTACCCGGACAGTGTGGCTGTGGAGTATATAAGCCCGTTCCCATCTATTACCTCCTCTCGCGCTGAGCTCAACCCAGCATGGAGGTGTTGTTACAGCCGCTCAGCAGAGCAGCAAAGCGAGGTCTGAAGAGGCTGTGACTCAATCCCATCACATCATCGGTGAGAGGCAAAGTGGCTGAAAGTGTCCCAGGCTTTCTGACCCTCGGCTCATGCGTTTTCCACAGCTGCTTCCCTGCAGTGACACAAGTGACTTAGAACTCACAGGAGACTCTGCTGTAACATTTATTACTAAGATATGTGGGAAAATCTATATGTCTTAGGATATCTTTAGAAAAGCAAACCGCCCTTTAGAGTGGAAAAGGTCTCAGTATTGTGGAAGAATGGCTCCTCCTCTCCCTGACCCCGGGATCGATGTTGGATCCAAGGCCCCAGTCTTGAAACCTCTTCTGTATTTATACTCTCTCCCTAAGTGATCTCACTCAGTTCTATGGCTTTAAATAACGTTTATAAACTGATGGGCCCCAAATTTATATCTCTAGGCCTAACCTTGCCCTGAAACCCCACCTCCTTCTCCCCCCTCAATAGTCATGTGAACATCCACATCTACTGGGCACTGGAAACTGAGAATTCTTGCTAATGCACCCTGTCCAGTGCACAGAGTCCAGGCTTCTCCAAGCCTTCCTATCATAGCAAACAATACGAGCACTCAAGCTGGAAATTGAGAGGTGGGTGTTGACTGCTTTTTCTCTTGTTCTCACTTGCAACATTGACACCATTTGCAAATGCTCTTTCTCCAAAGTATATCCATGATCATCTTCCCTCCTGTGAAGACTCCTTTCTCACCTGGGCTGCTGCCACGGCCTCCTAATAATCAGCCTCCAATCAAATCTCATAACTTCCCTGCTTAAAATCGTCTCATGGTCTCCCGTTGTCTTTGAAATAAAACCCAACCACTTTGTGATGTCTTAAAAGGCCCTACATGATCCTCGTCTATTTCTCCAACTTTATTCCTTGTATTCATTCTACATTTCAACCACTCCAGACTTCTGATGAATTACCCACCGGATAATAACTCGTCCACCTCAGGCTTGACAGCTGTCTGAAAGTCTGACCTGCAGATCTTTGCACAACTGGTTCCTGTGTTAAGGTCTCTGTTTAACTGTCACCTCCTCCAAGAGACCTCTCCTAACTGCCCACTCACTCTCTGACACATGGCTCCTGATCACTTTCTTAGCTGCAATTACCTACCCTCTCAAATTATCTAATTTGTTCTTCTTGTTTCCTGACTATCCCATCCAGAGAGTCAGCTCCATGAGACCCACCACCATGTCTCTCTCCGGCACAACCCCAGTGCCTCTAAGAGCTTGGTACATGGTAGAAGCTCAGTAACGGTTGTTGAGTGAAGAATGAGAGAGGGCTCGCCTGATGTTTATGTGCTGGGCCCCCGGTACTGATGGCAATCATTCTATTGCCTGTCTAATGGCTTTCTGAGTGATGCTCCAGGGTTATGCCATTACTGAATCTGTCTCTCCTATGAGATTCATGAAGTGGCCAGCCACAGCCCTTCAGCCCACAGCAATGCAGGGAACAGAATCACACAGCAGAAGCCAAAGCCAGTATAGTCGGTGGGCAAGGGGAGCCCAAGCAAGATTCCAGTAACAAACAGCACACAGAAACTGAATGGCTTAATACAAGACAGGGCTAGGTCACATGGTAGGGCACATCTTCAGTGACAACGGAGACAGTTTAGATATTATTATGTTACCATCACAGGAAGTGGCTTCCTGGTTTCACAGCAGGGGGAAGAGACTGGCAGCTCACACCCAAGCCTCAAGGGCTTTGACCCAGAAGCGACTCTATTTCTGATCACCGCCCCTTGGCAGAACTACCCACTAGACCCTGATGAATTGCAAAGAGGCTGGCAATATGGGGGATTAGGTAAATGTGTATTTGATGAGTAAAAAACGACTTTGCAACAGTCTGCCTGTGAACACACATAAAACAACCAACTGTTCCAAAGTGAAGATTTAAAGTTCCATCTGATCACTGCACCCAGTCCAGGATGTATAAGTGAAGTGTGTATCAGGACAGAATGCAGTTGGTTGGGGTCCAGAGGTGTACTTGCCAAAATGAAGTTATCTTCCCCTGCCCACACGCATCCAACATCCAACCATGGTACAGGGCTAGACAACGACAAAACCTGCTCCTTTCTAGAAAAGAGAAAATTCTTAGACTCACAGCAGTCTACAGTCAATAAGAGGGTCCAGAGACTTAGAACAGTGTTTTCCAAACTTGTTTTTAGTTTCATGGCACCCCGAACCTCCTATAGTTAAACTTCTGTGGCACACTTAAATTACATTGATCAAAAAAAAAAAGAGTAAAAAAAATAAATAAACTCACTGTGCTTTGAACTTCTTTTGAAAATAATTTAATTAATGATCTTTAAAAATTTCCACAGCACCCCTCAGATCTTCTCATGGAACACCAGTTGAAAATCAGTGCCGTAGACGTTTCTCCCTGTTGTACTATTTTCCTTGATCAAACATGACCGTGGGAGAACACGCCCCACTTGACAGCCACTGAGTTGCTGTGTGCTGTTTGCTACTGCAGCCTTGCCTGGGCTCGCCTTGCCCACTGAATATACTGGCTTTGGCTTCTGCTGTGTCACTCTGTTCCCTGCTTTGCTGTGGGCTGAAGAGCTGTGGCTGCCCGGACAGTTGCATGACTTTGCCCTCCTCCTGCTTACAGAATATTGGGGCAATGTCATTTATAGTCTGGAATAGTCTCTTTCAAACCAGGAGTAGTCTTCTAATCTATCTGCTTCCAGTCAATTCTATAAGCCGACAATGTCACGCACTCACTGTTCCTTCAGAGAAATGACCAAATCTTATTTCTCTGCTTTCTCATCCCCGTGGCCATTTGTATCCTAACTTAATCTTTCTGTCTGCTTCAAAGGAAAGCTACTCCTTTCGTGGGACCTTGCCCTGAGTTTTTTAATCCAACAGAAAGGTTTTCTTGGGCACAACACCATGAGTCTGACTTTTGTCCTGATTTTGCTTGGGTCTTTATTGCCCAAATGTGTTCTTTTACACATTACTATTAGGAGTCAAGAAGTGGACTTGGCAGGTCTTGAATTTCTGGAATGTATTTTCTTTCTTTTGTGCTTACAGAACAGCCATTCTTTTCTTGAGCTCATCTGTTTCTTCTGCCATGTGGACACACACAACCTTTGGTGATGTCTTCGCTGGGCGCTGGAGGCTAAGTGCTCCTGCAGTGTCCCACCTGTATGTCTCCTGTTACGGCAGGTGATGGACTGCACTCCATACAGGGCTGTCATTCCCAAATCTGACATTTGTTCCCCCACTCCCATGGTGTAACCAGTAACCCCTGAGATAGTGCCACATATTTCAGCTTCAATCTCTTTTATTAAGGCACCTTCCCTGGATTAGGAGATCTGCAAGATCTCTTAAAGCTGTAATGTTCTGTGATTCCGAGACGATGCTTTTGATTTCCCCTACAGTAAAATCCTGTTGCTTAAACTCTACGGTTGAACGGGTACACGTCACACCCAGCAAGAAATCAGTCTACGGAGTAAATAATGGCGTGCATTTTGCCTACTTTGGTTTCTTAAAAAGAACAGAAGATAAAAGAAGCAGGAGTATGAAATACATGAGAGCCTAAAAGGAGGTAAATCACACACACCGTCACTGCCTGCATGGAATTGTTGCTTAATTTAATGTATACACTACCAGTCTTTGTTCTAAGTGTGGCTATACAAACATGTGTGAATACATTTATAAATTAACGTGGAATTAGATTATTCACATTCACACACACACAGCAGCAGTGTGATCTCAAGTTGTAAATCTTTCGCATTTGGGGGAATGATGATGATACCATATTGATCTAGTAAAAGAAGAAAGAGAGAGATCAAGGGGAAAAGCCTTCCAGGGTGAGAAGGGAGGGAGGAAGAGTGTGCCAAGTAATAGAATAAAGAGGACCGATTCCTATGGTCAGAGGGCAGTAGGTATGGGCAGAGCGGCCCACCTTCCTGAGTCTCTGGCTGATTCCTATAGTCAGAGGGTGGTAGGCCTGTGCAGAATGGCCCGCCTTCCTGAGTCTCTGGCAGCCACACAGGCAAGGAGTTTACAGCAAATTTCAGCAAATGACTCAAAACAGAAGCAGGTTGGCACCATTAAAGCTCAGGATCTTTCTTGTCACTTTCTTTATCTGAAAAATAGGGGTAATAGAAACACATTGGTTGTGGTGAGAAACAAACACGATAATGTTCCTAAATACTGAGCAGTCAATGCTTGCCAAGGGCTAGCTAGCACTGGTAATAATGTGATGTTGATGATGATGACGCCATGGAGGAAGGAAGGAATT
This sequence comes from Galagoides demidoff, assembly GCA_963574575.1. Lineage (NCBI taxonomy): Eukaryota > Metazoa > Chordata > Mammalia > Primates > Galagidae > Galagoides > Galagoides demidoff. The sequence goes on along the minus strand of CAUYQV010162018.1, from coordinate 14,385 downwards.
GAGCTTCTCAGCCTTGGCTGTGCAGGATAAGCACCCGGGGAGCATTTAGCAACCCATTGCCTCAGAGGCACCCCACCCATTCCATAGAATTTTCTGGGGATGGGATCCAGATATCAGCATTCTAACATCTCCCCAGTTGATTCCACTGTGCAGTCAAGGTGGAGAAGTGCCAGTTCTCGACCCCGTCTAGAGACCAGGGGCAACTTGTCAGAAACAAATTTACTAAAAGCATGTTATATTTACCAGGTAAAATGTTAGAAGGTTTCATTCTCTTGTGGTGAAGAATGGCCCACAGGATCATGAGTGTGAGTTGATACCTTCATACATCTGTCCACTTGATCCTTTTATGTGCCAACTGATCTGGCAAGTTCTGGGGATTCAGGGATGAACAAGAGAGACAACTCTTCTTGAGGAGCCATGGTCTAGTGCAAGAGCCAGGCAAGAGTATCAACCATGAACTTAAGCAGCAGTACTTTCCAATGAAAGACAGATCAAAAAGGGATCTCAGCTTCTTATCATGATGATTTTTTTTTTTAGAAAAATGTACTAAAATCAAGACCAGATACAGTAATTCACACCTATAATCTTAGCACTCTGGGAGGCTGAGGTGGAAGGATGAGCTTGTGAGTTTGAGACCAGCCTAAGCAAGAGCAAGATCTCATCTCTACCCAAAAATAGAAAATTAGCCAGGAATTGTGGTGGACACCTGTATTCCCAGGTACTCTGAGGCAGGAGGATTATTTGAGCCTAGAAATTTGAGGCTGCTGTGAGCTTGGCTGATGCCAGGGCATTCTAGGCTGGGCAACAGAACAAGTATCTGTAGAAAAAAAAAAAGTGCTAAAATCAACCTATCAAAGATTTGTTTAGTTTGGGTGGTAGGTGTGTGGGTATTCATGATCTCATATTTTGGCACCTTTATGTGTGTTTGAAATATTTTATTAAAGAAGGAAATGCTGCCTCGTGCTAAGTGTGGTGGGTATAGTAAGCTTAGGATGTGACAGGAACAATGAGGAGAGGGTCAGGGAACGTTTTCAAGAAACCATTGACCATGAACTTAAGCAGCATTTCTTTCCAATGAAAGACAGATCACAAGGGATCTCAGCTTCTTTTAAAAGATCTATTTCTAATAGACAAATACTAATTGTATATGTTTATGGGGCACAATCTGATCTTGATGTTATGATACATCATGAAAAGATTAAATCAGTCTAATTACTGTGCCCATCACCTCAAATACCACTTCTTTGTGGTAAGAACACTTAAAATTGATGTTTAGCCATTTTAAAATATGCAATGTGTTATTATTAACAACAATAGTAATATCTATAGTCACCACGCTGTGTAGTAGAGCACCAGAACTTACTTCTGCTTCGAACTAGACTTTGTACCCTTTGACTAACACTTCCCCTTTCCTCATCCACCCTGATTCCAGTTCCTGGGAACCACCATTCTCCTTTCTGCATCTGTGAGTTTGACTTTCTTAGAAGCTACATGTAGATGAAATCTTCAGTATTTGTCTTTCTGTGCATAGTTTATTTCATTTAATACAATGTCCTTTAGATTCATCCAACTTGTTGTAAATAACAGAAAATGGGGTCTATATATACACACTGGAACATTATTCAGTCTTAAGAAAGAAGGAAGTTCTGTCCTTGACACTTTTAAAGTAGAAAGGTATCATGGAGGGTTTCATTTTTGGAAGATGAAGGGGAGAGAGCAGAGATACAGAGGCAGAGATGGTATTAGAAGACCATTTGCCCCTGAGATGAGATCAGCGAAGGCCCCAGCTTGTCTGAGGATCAGAGGGGGTTGCAGAGACCAGAGACACTCCCCAGTGAGCCCATAAACCTTAGATTCTAACTGGAAGAGGAGACGCAGAGTGCCTCTTGAGTTTCTGGCATGGGATCTAGGGAAAACACAAATCCTGGCATCATTAACTCAGCTTAGGCTTTCCAGATGACAACAGGGAGAGGAGATGATGAGTGTTTTTGATGAAGTGTTATGTCTGTGATTCTCAGGACATAGTCAAGTGTCCATAGCAAGGAACTGCATGGATTCAGGAGAAAGGTTCAAACCAGAGACACAGATATGGGCCTCAGACTATGGTTCACATCTTAAAAGAGAGAATAGGTTCAAGAAGGTGGCCAGCACAGAACCCTTGAACACACCAACTCTAAAATCACAAGGATTGGGGTGAGAAGAAAAGTCTTCCATAGAGGGCTGGAAAAAATAGACTAACAGGAAGTAAAAGCAGGAAATAATTGTGACTGGAAGGTGCAAATTTCAAGGAGAAAATAGCCCCCAAAATAAAAATCCATGGAGAAATCGATAGAATACCCACAGACGTTATCACTGATTATAGCAATTTATGTGCAGGCCAATGATAATCCCACAAAAGCTATTTCAGGCCACCAGATGGTAAAAGGAAACCTCGACTTATAGCATGGTAGCTACTCATTAAATATTTGTTGGATTTAGATGCTCTGGGTTATTGCTACCATGGAATAGGCCTTGATCCTTAGGGTAGGGGGAGATGTTACAGAAGGGATGAAGTGTTTATTGGACCTCCTACTTGGGTCTAGGACCAGGGGTTCTACTGATCAGCCTGGAGGGGAGCCTCACTCTTCCTGGCCGGGTTGAGTTCACTTTTTCCAGTATTTTACATTTCTGATGTATTACTAAGTTGTCACCCCCTTTACCATATATCAACAGTTCTCAACCTGTGTGTCACAACCCACAGGAATTGTATTAAAGGGTCTCAGCATCAGGAAGGTTGAGAACCACTGCCATATATAGAAACAGCAAGTGCAAAGAAAACACATGGAGGGGGCAGATGACTCAGTGTGCTTGGCAATAGGATAAACAAGCATTTTACACTTTGCAGCGATAGATTGAGGGCCCTCAAGGCAAAGGCTAATGTCTGCTTCTCCTTATTGGCGTCCTCCTCCTACTATATTTTGTATAGCTTCAAGCATGCCACCAATACCTACAATAAACCATTAAGTAAAGCTGGCTCTGGTCCAGGTTTAAAAACTCCAAAGATGTGTGCGAGTGTGTAAGCCTCACAAACCATTACAACCCTTGCCTCTCTCATTCACACACCTAACTTAGCACCTCATTTCCCTTATCTAGGCTTAACTGAAGCCCAGATAAGAGAAGAAATTTAGTGTTCTCTTTCCTTGGAGGAATCTCCAGAGTACAATGCCTTGCTTCTATCTAGCACCAGCAGACATTCAAAAAGTAGCTATCAACTGACAATTGGGAGGAACGGGGTGGAATGTTCTGGCACTCTGAATTTTCTTAACATTTCTTCCGATTTTGTCCATGTGGGTTGTGCCAGTCCAACCAGAGGACTACATTTGCAATAAAAGATTTATTCCTAGGAAGCGGCCTGCACTATTGTGGGAGCTGGCAGGCAAGTCCATGATGAACAGGACGCACTGTAACCCCCAGGTGGAACCTCCTGTCTCGATCCGTCCTGGGACATCTCAGTCCTACTTTTGAGGTTTTCCAACTGATCAGGCCAGGCCCACCGCGTTATGGGGATAATCTTCCTTAACTGACTTTATGACGTTACTAGATCAGTATCTGATGAACTAACTAGGGACTTGAGCTTAGTTAAGTTGGCATATCAAAAAGGCCATCTCACCGAGTTCAGAATAACGTGTTGGAGACCGTGTGGATCGGTAAAGAAAAGAACAGGGGTGTGGGTGTGGAGAGAGAGGGAGAGGGCTGGGAGTCAGTCATGGGACCCTCTTTCTTCTTCCCTTGGAATCTGAGGTCTCACAAGTCTGCAGAGGGAAGGTAACTGGTGTCTACGACATTGCTCAGGGAAACCACGATCGGGGGTTTTGCATCCTTCATCTGCTGAGGAAAGAACCACGTCTCCTGGCAGGGTCCAGTCCAGTGTGATAGACGGAGGGCAGCTATCCAAAGCCGCGCAGTCCCCAGTGTCTCTCCTCCGACCTGAGGACACCGGGGGAACTTCCCCCGCGCGGCGCCAGAGGGCGCGCGAGCTGAGGGAACGGCCGCGGGGCTCCGGAGCAGCCCAGCAGGTGCGGCATCGCGGGGACCCGGAGATACCCATCCGCCCGCACCCGCACCCACACCCCCGCCCCGGGTCAGGTCGCTCATTTTCCCCGGCACCAGGGCTACCTCCTTCAGTGCACGTTTCGGAGATGGCCAGGCGGACGGCCTCCGGGGAGAAAAGAGCTGCTTTATGGATTCGCTGCTTTCCTTTGCAAGCGTGGGTGGGGGTGGTTGCTGGGGACGGAGGTGGCAGCCCCCAGGCGCTGGAAGAGAGTCCCGGGAGATTTAGTGTCTCACTGGACCACGCTTTCGGCTCCTTCCTCTTTGGCTCATGAAACCCGTTGGCAACTTTTCTCCCGGGTTCAGGGTTTCGGGAAAGGGCCGCTTTCCTGGGAGGACAGGACCCGCCTGCTTACGGTCTTGGCGGGGCCTTCTTGAGATCCCCTGTGGGTGCGCAGGACAGGGCGGAACCAGCGCACCGAGGAGGTGCCACCGCTCGGCTCCCCCCCCCCCCCGACCCCAGTCGGGGCGACTGCAGAGTTTGCTGGGGGATCTGCGTTTCTCTCCCATTTAACTGCCCCTCAGCAGCAGCTTCTGCCCCCTAAAATGTCAAGGGCCCAAGGAAAGAAGCAGGACTTGACTTCTGTAGTGTTCTTAAAATCTGGAGATCAACAAGGATGTTTGCCTCAACTGACTGTTACCCATCTCTCCTGTCTCTGCTCTCCCTTGCACATGCAGAATCTTAATGAAACGCTTTTAAAAGCAATATAAATTTTGAGGGAAAGAAAACTCGCTAGAGGACACTTCAACCAAGGTTTTGCAAGGATATTATTTTAAAAAAAATACTGGCATGGCTTTTTGCAGTCTTCAAAGGTGATGGTGGACAAGGACAAATCGAGTAGACCAGACAGTTGGAAATTATAAAGAAGGATTTCGATGCTCTTAATTTGCACAATCGGAACAGTTAAACACCCGGTGAGACTGAGCCATAAACACATTTCTCACTCAAACCTAACAGAGGTCAGCGAGGGAAGCCGGTGCCCTTCTATTCGTGTCTGATGTCGGCCCCTCCTGGCCTCAGCTCATGTGTGGTTTTGGAAAACTCTGACAGGAATGAGTGTCTGGGAGACTTCTCAGTTGTCAAGAAGCTTCTTATATTTCCTAAAGAAACTCAAGCTAGATTCATTAAGCCATGTCACAGAGCAAAGAGAATTAAATATTTTTCTAAGGCTGCAACTAATCCTGAAACTTAAATATGGGGGGGGGGGAATCCCACATATGAAAAACCTGTGAAATTTTTACGGGAAATGTACAAAGATGTTGTGTTTAAATATTTTCAAATGAGGAAAAAAATGGGATTTTTTTTTTTTTTTTGCAAAAAAACCAAATGATTTTCAGCCATCTATTCCCAGCCCTCTCTTTTTTGACTTCAATTAAATAACATCTTTTTTTGAGTCATTTAGGAAAATATTTATGTATCAGTGAAAGCAAGGAGATTCTTTGAAAGATCTCGCTAATACATTTTAGAGTCAGGCCAAACCTTGTATTTATGATTTTTTTTTTCATTGAAATCACAAGCCCGCATTAAGGATTTTCCCTCCCTTTATAAACATCGGCACAGTGCTATAACTTCCTTTATTTGCAATCAGTATATCCCATGGTTAACAAAGAACTTTTTAGAGGAAAAAATGTGGCCTAATGAAATTCAGTAATTCTTTATAAAAAGAAAAAAGGATCTTTTATATGCATTTTTATACGCATTAAATATATAAGCATGGTGTGTACCTGGTAAAGTTGATTTCTGCTGATAGTATAACACAGGTAAATCAACACAGAGACCCTAGCACGTTATAGGGCACATTTTATTGGGTTTTACCTTCAGGTAAAGACTTCTATTAAGAATATACAAGTGCCTGCATACCTCACCTGCCTTGTTTTCCACAGGGCTGTATACATAATCTCTTTTTAAAAATTTGTTTAATCAAAGCTTGCTATATTGAATACATTTAATTGGAATCCAGTGGTTAAAAAATAAAAAAATTTACTGCTGTAGAAAAGTTTTGATTAGTACTTTCCATTAGTAGGTGTTGTTGAGTAAATCCTCTAACAGCATATTTGCATTCAGACAAGAACTAACTTAGCAAAACAGGTGATGCTTTCAACTGTACAAATATATTATTTCCCATAAATATTCCTCATGAAAGAGGTGGTCTGTTTCAGAGGAAGGAACTGCAATGACGACTTTTAAATAATCGAAAAAAAGAAAGTTCCCAACCTTGATAAATGTGTGCATGGGAGCTTACAGGGTGAATTATTAGGTGTGGAAAGGTAGGGTCTAGAAATCCCCTCCCACATACATTATAAAATAAACTGCATGACAGCATGGCAGATAGCATCTATGAGGCAATGTCGTTCTCCTACGTCAGGATCGTATTCTTTCTTCTCATATCAAAGAAAGGTAAACTCAGATACAAAGAAAATAGTGTTTTATCCTAATGAAATGTTTCAAACAGAGGACCATTTATGCTGGGATCCCTTGACTTGACCATAGCCAAGTAATTGACGAAAGAAAGAAAGAAATTTCGAAAGAAAGAAAGGAAGGAAGGAAGGAAGAAAGAAGGTACTTTTAAACAAATAAAATGTAAGAATTTTAAATTATAAGAATTTTAAAGTACATCTTTATCCAACGTTTAGCTATCATTTTGGACTTTATTAGTTAACAACAAAAGTAAAAAGAAGATGCAGGTTTTAAAGGGCACTTTGATTCCCTCTTTCCCATTCATGATTCCTCAGTTCAGGAGGGGATACGTTTCTCTTTAACTGTGTGTTTGAATCTGGAATCAAGACAGGAGCAGTTATACTTCCGGCTATACCAGTGGTTCTCAACCTTCCTAATGCTGCGGCCCTTTAATACAGTTCCTGTGGGTCGCGACCCATAGGTTGAGAACCCTGGGCTATACCACAAGTAACAAGTCAGGGTTCTGTGTCTTGTAGATGGCAAACCCGTGGCTTCACGTAAGGCAGGGAAGAGCCTCCGGTCCTGGAGTCAGAGGTCTGGATAGATATTGTTGTAGTATGTAATTTCAGCCCATTCTTACAGTGAGTTAAGTGCTATAAATGTTTTCATGTTTATTACAATTGGTATGTCTCAGTAAACTACAATGCCGTGTGTGTGTGTGTGTGTGTGTGTGTGTGCAAATGATAGGAAACTGGACACAGTGTGCCCAACAGCAGGAAAAAGAGAGGAACTGGGGCTGCAGAAAGCCTCTGCTTGGGAGTATCACATGTTCCTCTCTACAATCTGATTGACAGTGAATTTAAAGAATAGTATAGAGCAGCGGTTCTCAACCTGTGGGTCGCGACCCACAGGAACTGTATTAAAGGGCTGTGGCATTAGGAAGATTGAGAACCACTGGTATAGAGGGAAATAAATTGATGACAGTTGGAGGAGGCTGTTCTATTTCATCAACGTGCACGGGTAACATCTGAACAAGGTCATGCATGGCTGGCTCAGTGTGTGTGGTAGCCAGTCACAAAGTGAAAACTCTGAACAGTTTGGGGGGAAATTTGTACATGCACCATTGTTCTCTCTTTCTCTTTGATTATCGTAACTGTTGTCTAACAATGAAAATGTGAACAACGCCTCATTCTTCGTGGCACCCCATGCTCTCTCTCTGCAAAATTGATACTGCTGTATAATGAATGTAATTCAGTGACAGTGGCAAACAGTACTAATTACAGTGCTATGTAATGAAAAGAATGTTATACGCTAAGAATGCTTTGCAGAAAAATGACGTTTCATGTTAGAATTGCTTGATGGTGATGGCAAGAAAATGTTAATGTATTCAAATAAAATAGTAAGTAGTCAATAAAAGCAAAGTAAAAGAATTCTAATCTTCAGATGAAATTGTTTGATTACCACTCATCGAACATTCTGTTACCAGTTGAAATTTTATTAATTCAATCTAAAATTATGTAACATAATCTCGCAGGCTGATCAAAAGGAAAATCACGTAGTTGAGAGAGCTGAATATAGAGAAGTTGTTTTACTTTTTGGTATGAAAAGATCCCTTTTCCTGGGCTTGCTTCCAGGTGGGTTTGACTGAATGACTATTGATAACTTTCATTTGTAAGAAGTAGCCTCCTTTGCATAGAAGCTGTGTGCTATTGTCATTCAATGATAATAATAACAAAACTTCTCATTATTAAGAACCTGTGATGAGTCCAGTGAATGGGTCACGTGGAGAATAAGAAGGTTCAGTCATATTTCCACGAGAATCTGTTTCTAAAATCAGTCACCTTGTTACAGAGGCAGCACTGATAGATTTTTAAGACAAACCTACTTGTAAAATATTTCAATCTTTGTTTGGAAACAACAGGCGGTAGAAATACAGGACTTCAATGGTTATTATTTTGTAGATGTTCAAATGACAAAATTATTGCTTAAAGAAGTCAAGAAAGAAAACAATGATTAGGACATTTCTCTAACGCCACAGGGCCTTGAAGGACCAGCAGAACTGCTCATTTTCTGTCTCAGGAGATGTGGCTTTTCAGTGGCAGTCTCCATTATCATTGACCTGCAGCCACTGGATCAAGAGACTGACATTTGCTAGAATGGTATGAAGTAAAAAGCACCCAAGACCCCCTTCCTGGGGAGTGTGTGCTAAGGAGAGTACAAAAGGAAGTGGGGAGCTCTCCCCAGAGCACCGTTCAGTGTGCACAGAAAGTTCTAGAAAAAACAAGAGTGCTTCTGAGTGTCCCTGAATGAAGCTAGATCTGGGGTGATTCTAATGCTGCTGTGGAGTTCTCTCATTCCTTAGAAATCTCCAGTGGCAGCCTGAGCTGAAACTCTTGTTGCTGAATGAAAATCCAGGTTGCCTGGTGTGGGGAAGGAGCTGTGCTCTCTCCACCGTGCCTAGAGCTGCCTGTAAGGTGGCCACCTCTGGATGTCACTGTGAGGAGGGTGCTTGTGACTAGCCCAGGGCTCCCTGAACAGCACCTTCCCCTGTCATATTCTGATGGTTCCTTACTGTTTTCTAGCGCAGATGAGGAAGGGTGAGCCTCCAAGGGGAAGTTACTCTGTCTCTCCTGAAATGCTCAGCAAGGCCAGGGTGGGGAGCAGGGAGGACCCGGCTGCAATCTGGGCGAGAGCCTGGGAGTGGACCCCACCTAAAAGCTGACGGAACACAGGGTTCTGGCCAAGTTGGTCCGCAGATGTAAGCCGGCTGCCTCCCAGCTCCAGCTGATGCAGCTTAGTGGCCGAAATGGTGTCTCTCCCTTAGGAACCTCCAGTCCTGAGATTTCACTCGGAAGATAGGCTGCCTGTGATAGCCCTGCACACCCAGTCCTCGGGTGACCTCAGAAACCCTCGGAGACACGGCAACAGCAAATAAAACCTTTACAGGAAGGGCCTGGGCGGGTAATCCGCTGGTTTATGGTGACGCTTGGTGTCCCTGCAGAGCTTGGTGACAGTGTGGGAGCCTGGCCACAGGGCCCAGGGTGTGTGGGGAGCGGCTGAGGCGGTGGTGGGACTGCTGGGGCAGGTATTTATTATTTCACGGAATTACTGCTGAGTGACAGGGGCCCCTTGCACCCTCGCAGGCTGGCATCCATGGAACATATTTTTAACGTGAATCGTGAAAGAAATAACAAAAATATGAAATGGCTAATTAGACAGCCGTTTCACAAAAGTCCTGCCTGACGACACGTTTCTGGGTCAGTCTCGCCATTTGCTAGTTTGCAAGTGGAATGAAATCAGACTCGGAGAATCCCAGACTGAGCTGGGGCTGGGAATAGAGAGGGGCAGGCGAAGGGCACACAAGGCTGGGTTATTTAGCACGCCTTAATGCATTTATAATGGGCTGGGTGGATGAATTGCCTTTTGGAGAACTCTGAGGGACACCACCTCGGTTTTTGGTGCAATGGGATGGACCCATAGTCATACAACACATGATTCTAGCCTAGTCTGCTCTAAGACAGGGTGATGGGACATGACTTTGCTCTCTAGGAGACTTTGAAGGCCTGCAAAGCAAGTAATCACACTCTTGAGATCAGATCAGTGATGAAGACATGAGTCTCTATTAACCTGTGAGAGAGAATACATATAATAGCAAAGATGAAAAATAAACAGAAAATGTTTTCTCCATTATCTGACAAGCTAACACTTAACCAGATCTTTATTTAGAGGTCAGGGCACAGAAAAGGCAACACCTTACTAGCTTCCATAGATTTCACAAAAGATCTTTTAAGTATTAGGAAGGAATATTACCAATTGCTATAGTGTCTGCCTTTGATCTATGTGAAAGGAGATCAGTCTCAGAAGTGGAACATACACAAAGCAGAAGAGAACACAGAGGAACTAGATTTCTCTTTCAGCTGGTCATGCATGTGCCCCTGGCTAATATCCCAACTCTTGTTAGGGGACTATTTCCCTTAGCATTATATATTTACCTTGAGGACCTCTGTGTTTTGATAAGTGTTTCATTGCACAAACTGTCCTAAAACTTATTGACTTAAGCCAGCCATCTGATTTTGCTCACAATTGTTGTGTGGGTCCAACATTCAGGAAGGGCTTGGCTGGGCAGTTCATCTCCGATCTGAATCACGTTAGCTGGGGCTGCAGGGACTGGAGGATTCCTTCCAAGATGGCTTCTCCTTTGCTCATATGCCTGCTACCTCTGTGCCCTTGGCCTTTCCCTTTCTCCTCCTTCTCTTCTTCCTCCTCCCTCTTCTTCTCTCTTTCCTTTGCCACATGACATCTCATCGTCCAGGACCTCTGCATGTGGCTTGGCCTTTTCACAGATGGTGGCCTCAGGGTGGGTGCACTTTGTACATGGGGGCTGGCTTCCAAGAGGCAGGAAACAAAAGCAGCCAAGCCACGTACGGGCTATGCCCTGAACAAGCACAGTGTTAATTCCACTGAGTTCTATTGATGAACACAGTCATATGTTCCACCCACATTCAAGGGCTATAGATATGCAGGATGGGAAGTATTGTTGTAGTCAATTGTAGAAACTGTAATCTGTCACAGGAAGAAACAAAACCCTAAAAGCTACACTTAAGAAAGCTTTGTACTACTGCTATTGTTAAGATATAGCATCTTAATTTTCCACTCTGATATTAAGGATTGCATTTCTATTATAAATCCTACTTCCTCAGAGAAATCTGTGCCCACTAAGGGCAGCCAAGAGAATCACATCCCCTCAAGCACCCCCTCCTCCATGAAGTCCACCAGGCAAAGCCATTAGCTATGTTCTCGGCCTCCCACCCCAGGAGGCTGACACTCTCTGACATCACTTATCTGTCCACCCTCACTGCTGGATTGTGAATCATGGCAAGACCTGTGTCCTCTAATTTTTAACTGAGTTTTTCTTTTCATTTTATACGCTCAGTTAACTTACACTAACTAACTAACTAAATAAATAAATGTCACTCTGATTCCAGGGAGCTCGGCCTCGATGTTCATTCATGTTGGTTCAGCTAAGAGCATGAATGTAAAGTGGAAATGAAATGTGGGAGTGCGGTGTGAGTGTCTCATTCTGTTGAACTGGCACAGAGAACCTGTTTTTCAGATGCACAGGTAAGGACAGGAGTTACAGAGTCAGGGAGAGCAGCTCAGGGCGGCCCTTCTTCACTCCCATTCTACTGCTTTGGCTCCCTGGCAACCAACACAGGGGATACAGCTGCAGATCAGGATGGCCCCGGATGGGCTGCTCCTAACATTCAGACCACTGGCATGTGCAGAAACTTCACACATACCAATCTCTCTGTTTATCTCTATCTATTTGGAAAGAGATAGCCAAAGAGAGAAGCTGCTTAAAACGTGACTCTAATAGTATTCTTACTACTGATCGACATTGTGGCTTTCTTGTAGGGAAGTTCAAGAATGGAATTTCTCTAATACTTCCCAAATCTAGATGATACTATAGGGAGGGCATTTTAACTTATGTGATTTTCTCCAAATACATTTTAACAATAAAAGAAAAACCTGAGAATAAGGCCGGGAAGGCTTTTTCCCATTTGGATGTGGGGGAGGTGAAATGAATCCACGTGTCCGTCAACCGATAATACCACTGGGGAGAGAGAAGTTGAGGGGCTGTGAATTGAGAAAAAGCTTACTTTGAGAAAAACATTCTCTCCAATAGGTCTTACCCATCAGAGCATTAGGACTGCTTCTGGCTGCCAAGTTAAGCTTCGTAGGGGGAAATTATCTGGAAGAAAGATAATTTTCTCCACCTCTTGAAATAGAAATAAGGAAAAAACGTAAAAAAAAAAAAATTTTTTTTTCAGTCTTATGTTTAGCAATTTTTAAATTTCATATTCAGCTCTCTATTTCTGGAGTTTTAATCACATTTTTGCCTTTTATCACCTTTGGGTTTTGCCTCCTATCTAGAATGAAGAGGTTATTTGCTACACTGAGGAAAAAGTAGACACGTCTGTGCTGGCCTAGACGTGGGGGCCAGATGGAGAGGCAAGGCTGGGGATGTGCTCTGGGAAGAAGGCTCTGCAGCCAGGGGCAGGGAGGGCACAAGACGGTCGAACCCACCCAGCAGGAGACTTAGAAAGCCCCTCTCAACTTTGGCGACATTTAATATGCTTATTTGTTAAAAACTGTTAGTACTGAGGCCAACCATTGGGTATGAGGTCAGAAAGTAGCTGATTTGAGTGAAGGGGACCCACTGGATCAAAGGGACAGTAGCATCATTAGGGTTGAACGCGAGCCAGGGTATGGGGCCCGAGGCCTGACGAGCACGTGTTTGTGGTTTCAGGATGAAGATCTCTGCTGAATTGCTGGGCAAAGGGGTGTCCTCAGGCTAAATCCCTGCGTATTAGCAGAGAGATGGCCAGGAGCTGCACCATGCATTGCAATCCATGCCTGCTTTCCAGGGAGCCCGCAAGTTACACAGTGCGTGTGTATCACACGGTCATCACACTGCGTACCTGATGGAGTCCTAGGAAAGAATGAGGACCCTGGCCTGTGCATCTGTGGACAAAATACTCTCACATGTCGTTATCAGAGCCTTGGAATATGACTTTTATATTTTTATTTTGTGTTGGGGCCAATTGTGTTTGTGTGGGTGCCAGGTATGGGGATAATAGATAGTAGGCAGATGGAGATAGATAAATGATTAATTGATGGATAGATAGATGGGTTGATGATAGAATGTGTCTATCTCTGACACTACTATAGAAGTTAATGGCATATATTCAAGCACATGTCTGAGCCCTTGCTTAGTGCCAAGCTCTTTCTAGGTGCCATATGGGATTACAGAAATGAGTAAGTCACAGCACCAATCCCGCAGATGCTATAGTCTGGTGGGGAAAAGAGAGAGAGACAAACACATATAAATATTGATATGAAGCATATTGTGATAACGCCATGATAAAGACGTGATTGGAGCCCTGTGAGAGTAGATGGACACATAGTATTCTGATTGGCAATATCTTGAAAAGACTTTGCAGGAGAATAAGCAGTGAGCTTGGGCTTGGAGGATGCTTGGCAGGACGTGATGGGAGTGGAGGAGTCTGCAGGATTCCTGGCAGGTGGAGTTGTATGAACAAAGCCATCCAGGAAGAAGGTGCAGGTCTGGGGTGGGGAAAGGCATCACTGGGGCACTGGGGACAGAGTGTGGAGGTGGAAAAGAGACTATAAGAAGAGTTAGAAAGATAGAGGGGAAAGGTAGGTTGGCTGATATGGCAGAATCGTATCTGATCCACCGCGTTGCTGAATCTGGGCTTGGCTTATATATAATGAAGAGGCATCGAAGGTGTATGAGTTAGGGTAGGAGTGTGCATGTTTGGGCAGACACAACCTTGAGCGTTTGTATCTGTGTGTGTGGCATGTGTGGTATGTGTGCATGTCAGAGAGAAGAGGAGGTGGGGGAAGGAGGGAGAGAGAAAGGCAGAGTAGATCAGTGCTTTAGAAAGGAACTAGGTTGGCAGTTGAGTGGATACAAGAAGGAAGGGGAGGCCGGTTTGGGCCCTGCTGTCATCCAGCTCCAAGCTAATGAGATTCTTCAAAAAGGAAATGAGGGGCATGGTAAAGAGGAGGCAGATTCAAGTTTTATTAAGAAAGCAAAATTGGGCTCGGTGCCTGTGGCTCAAGTGGCTAAGGCGCCAGCCACATACACCTAAGGTGTCGGGTTCGAATCCAGCCAGGCCCACCAAACAACAATGACGGCTGCAACCAAAAAATAGCCAGGCGTTGTGGCGGGCGCCTGTGGTCCCAGCTACTTGGGAGGCTGAGGCAGGAGACTTGCTTGAGCCCAGGAGTTGGAGGTTGTTGTGAGCTGTGATGCCATGGCACTCTACCCAGGGGGACAGCTTGAAGCTCTGTCTCAAAAAAAAAGTGAAATT
>CAUYQV010162017.1:0-19840 GCA_963574575.1 Galagoides demidoff | reverse complement strand
AATCTTTCTAAGAGTAGAATATGAACGTTTTAACACAATAACTAAGAAAATGACATGAAGGCTATATTAACCAGTTTGATGAAGTGTTTCGGATTGTGTATGAAAACACCACAGTGTACCCCAGAAGAGCATTAATGTACATAGTTACCATTCAATAAAAAAAAAAGAAATATATACTTAAGGCTGAATATCAAGGAAATTACTGTTTCTGCAGGTCAAACAATATTTTCTTTTTAAAAATTTGTTTAGAGCAAAACTATTGTGAATGACAATATAAGTATATTTCACAGTAAATTTTCCATTACTGAAAGTAATGTTTGGAAAGAATATAGAGAATGAACTTCTTCAAGGGAGGTAAAAAGGCAGCCTAGAAGAACAGTAGTTTAATGAAAAAGTTAAAAAGTCAGAGACCAAGTTTTAAGGGATATATAAACCAGCTAAGATACATGCATATCAAAAGAGAGGATCAAAATTGAGGAACTTAAAAAAATACATAACACTCAGCTGAGGAGTCTTCTTAGTGTTCAGAGAAATGCTTCACTATAATCATGATCTTAATATGATCATGAGCTTCACTATAACATGATCTTAATATTTCAATACAAAAATTAATTCACAATGAAGGTTAAATCAGTGGCCAAGATTTTAAAACTCTAGGGGATTTTATATGATATAGACCCAATTTTCCCAGAGCAGGTACAAAATAATAATGGAGAAAAGCTCATTAGAAATGGGACTGTGATTGCATTAATGTATATAGTTATGCTATAAGAAATTTTTAAAAATTAACAATTAATTTGACCAAAAAAAAAAATGGGATTGTGGTCCGAGGTATACATACAAGCAGATAATTCATTATAAAATGAGAGCTGTAGATCTCCAGGACTTGTATCCACAGAAGCAAGCTATAGGGCACACTTACCTTATCATGCATAGTCCAGCCTACATATTTTAAATAACTGTCATTAAGAAAGGCATCACTATACATCTTCATCCAAATGCCAATCTCTTCAATGCATATCGCTCGGATTTCAGCTATTGCATCACTAGGTAAAAGGAAAGAAAATAATGCGTAATTAGTGCCACTATAGCACAGGACTTAACCATTTATTTAAGAGATGCCAAGGACTTTATACCTACTATAAATATAATAGTATCTCAAGTACACTTGGAGATGAAAAAGTATAACTGAAGCATAGCCCTGAATGCCAAAAGCACACAGTCTAGGTGGCAAATCTTTATAACCCACACATAAATATTTAAAATTAAATAAAACTACTACAAAAAAAAAATCCCATCCCAACCTTTTACACCTTACCATATCCCAGCCTTTGCTCAAAAATGCTGGGCATGGCATGTTCAGAACATAGCAGGCACACTGACTGGCTAGAATATAATTTTCCATGTGAGAATTACTTACAAGTAACATTGAGGTCAAGCTCAATTGGGATTTGAATGTCAGACTAAATAATTTTAAAATCACCCTGTAGATATTGGTAGCTCATTGAAGGCAGAAGAATAACACAATAAAAGGCTATTTTAGGAAAACTACAGTAATCGCTAGGCATTGAGGAAATAGACTAAGATAATGGTGACAAGAGAAATGAAAAGGTAAGAATGAATGTGGGGACATTACAAAGCAAGCAAGCATTAACCTAATTCAATACTGCCAATTTGAGGAAAATGGGAGAAGTTGAATAAATATACTACCAACAGCAAGAATATGTTAAAGCAGAAATGCGTGTAAGATTACCTATTTTATTCCTTTGTTTATTTAAAATAGCAAAAGAAAATATCTTACTTTAACCTATCCAAACTTTCCCACTGATACTCAAATCAAAAGGTCAGGAGTTAGCATATACAGTCCCTACTAACACAGTATATCCAAAAGTAATTAAGTATTTTATACAGTCCTAATAACAGCAGTAACTTCCTCTGGCTGGGCAGATACAAGTCAAGTACACCATTACTTCACTTTTCAGATGGGAAACATCAAGTTCAGAGGAGTTAAATGATGTACCCAGAGTGACTCAGTGGATGAACTTAGATTCCAAACATTGATGTTTCCACTAATTTATACAGCCCACACCAATAAACATCCAAACTTACAGAGGAAAACTTACATAGTGCTACTTCTGAAAAAAAGTCCTGACTTACCGGTATCTATGTACAAACACTCCTTTAAATATAGCATTCATCATATTCTCTATTTCATCTTGATTTTCTTGAAGCTGTAAAGAAAGAATCGTTTATTTTCGACTACAAAGGAAGACAACCAAAAGAACACCAAAAAGCTGATACAAGCACCAAAAATGGTAAACAATGGTAACCACTTAAAAAGATCAACAGTTATATAACAGGTAGTTAAAAGTCCACTGGGTACTACCTGAAATATTTGACTTGAATTTTAGTGTTTAGCTGGTAGGTTTATTTTATTCTAATGCTTACAAATTTCCTTTGTATAAAGAAATTATGTAAATTGTTACTACAGATCATTTACTATGTAACATATTTGTTCACATCAAAAAAGTGTTAACAATTCATTACCTTGATCTTTATAGCCTGAAAAAGAGTCATGTTAATTATAATTAGTGCCTGGTCAAAAGATTGGAGTAATCAGATTAAAACAAATACCTTCCTGCAAAACTCTTTTACGGTAAGACTGACCTGAAATATTCAGGTAGACATTTTAAATATTGGATAACTGGTATATTTACATAAATTTTTGACTCAGAACTTAGGAATTAAGGGTTAGAAGAGAAGACTGTTTCTTTTACAATCTAAGGATAAACTAGCTTTTTAATTATTCTGTGCTTTTGTAAAATGTATTTTTTGTTGCATGAATTGAATTTTTTTTTCTATTTGAGACAAAGTCTTACTATATCACCCTCAGTAGAGTGCTGTTGCATCACAGCTCACAGCAACCTCAAACTCTTGGGCTTAAGTGATTCTCTTGCCTCAGCCTCCCAAGGAGCTAGGACTACAGTCACCCACCACAACACCTGGCTATTTTTTGTTGCAGTTGTCATTGTTGTTTAGCTTACCCGGGCTGGGTTCGAACCCACCAGCCTTGGTGTATGCGGCTGGTGCCGTGACCACTGTGCTAGGGGCACTGAGCCATGAATTGAATCTTATGTTTCCAAATAGGCGAACAAAGATATATACTTCATAAATACATTAGCACAGTCAAAGGCACGGGCTGCCTTTCAAGATATTTAAAAACTTAACACTAACCTAGATATATTCTCTTGTACAGGAATTTTAATCTCAAAGCCCTTTTACCATTACCTATTCATCTTATGTTCACAATTCTAAACTTATGTCCAAGAATTAGGTTATCATTTCAAGGACTAAGACAGCATTATATTCATATAATAAATAAAATAAAAGAATTATTAAGTAAGTTAAGGGGAAAAACATCCATTTTTTCTTTCAAATTATATAAAAAGATGAGGAGTTTACATATGAGGAAAATAAGATCAGTATTTTTCTTAATTGTCTAGAATCAAGGTATTTTCAAAAGTTATTGATGATTTCAGAAGTAACCAATTTAAAATTACACCTACCCCCACCAAAAACAATTTCATGGTCAAGTAAATTTATAGATTACCATGAGAAACTATTTGAATTCAACTGCATTACTCGTATTTTTGAAACTTTAGATTTTGTCTCTTAGAAATGAAGGCAAACACCACTGCGAGACAGCAAAATATTTTATTACCAATGAAGAAAGAATTTATTTAAAGTACAAATAGTATCAGAAAATTGACTATTATTTGGCATAAGGCTGACAAGAAAATATCTCCCTTATTCAAAGCTTAGTTTGGTAGACAGCATTAATGTTAATCTACAACAACTTAAAAGTAAATTTGGAAAATGATTTTGTATGATTGTGAAACCTCATTTCATCCTAACAAGGAGAGGGGGTAGTTTCACAGTAAAGATGAATGACATGAAGCTTTACAACTTTTCACTTGGGTCCAATTCTCTTTCCTTGAATCCCTATACAATTGTTTTTCAGAGACAGAGCCTCACTTTGTCCTGTGGCATGACAGCTCACAGCAATCTCAACTCCTGGGCTCAAGTGATGGTCTTATCTCAGCCTCCCAAGCAGCTGGGACTATAGGTGCCAACCACAACACCCAGCTATTTTTAGAGATAGGGGTCATGTTCTTGCTCATGCTGGTCTCAAACTCCTAAGCTCACACAATCTACCTGTCTTCCCCTCCCAGAGTACTAGGATTACAGGCATGAGTCACCTCGCTCAGCCTCCTGTACTCATAATACTAGTTCCCACAGACAAAACAGATAACACGCAAGGTATCATTAGCATGGTACAAAACCTCAAGTTAGACATATAGGATGGACATAAAGTTCATGTGCAAGTCAAAATAGTTTAACATAGTAAATTGCACACAAACTTTTATGGACTTCCTGTATAATATGAAATATGTTAAACTTAAATCTTTCAAAAAATATCTAGGGTACTAACAAAGTTATATCATAACTAATGCTGACCAAGTTGGTTATACATTAATAGCCTCAATGTTCAATATAAAAGAGTACCTCTTTCCGCTTTTGTAGCAGTAATTCTAGCCTCTCATTGGCTCGTTTTCCAATCATTTTATTCCGTTCTGCCTCATATTGCCTTTGTGTATTATCCATATTAATGCTAAGATTTAGTGCCACATTCACCAAAGCGGTCATCAACTTCATAGCTATTTTTAAAAAGAATAAAGTGTTGAAATTAGTTAACAGATGCAAAAATTTACAATTTAAGATTAAATTAAGAGAAATTAAACAGAGATGAGCTGCTCTGCTAACAAAAAAGAAAAATACAGCTGCTTCTTACAAATGACAACAATAATAAAACAACAGCTAATGCGTACTGAATACTTACTTAAATGTCAGTCAGTTATCTATCCTAAGAACTTCCATGGATTATCTCTTAACTCTCACAATTGCATTCAAAGTAAATAATTATCCTTATTTCATTCAAGCTTGGAGAGATTAAAAAATCTACCTCAGATCACATACTTCATAAGTATTTAAACCCAGACTAGAAGAAAAATAACCTGACTAGACTTTGCTTAAATCCCACTATTCAACAATATGTCCCCTAAATAATCTTTTTCATAGACCAGAATTCACCTTCTGAGTAAGTTTTAGTTAATACAGAAGACTATCAGAAATTAAAGGGAACTTGACTGCTTTGTATCAAATTGTACTGTATAAAAATGTTGAAAAGTTTTATCAGTGTTTGTGTTCCCTTAATTTTACTATATATCATAAGGACAATCGTGAGATTGTGAAGACAGATCTACATGAAAAGTCAGAAGTATAAGGAGTAAAATGTCACTCAGTTAAGTGCTTTTTTTTGAGACAAGAGTCTCACTTTGCCTCAGTAGAGTGGCTGTGGCATCATAGCTCGAAGCAACCTCAATCTGTTGGGCTCAAGTAATCCCTTTGCCTGCCTCAGCCTCCCAAGTTGATAGGACTACAGGCGCCTGCCACAAGGCTCAGCTATATTAGAGATAAAGTCTCACTCTGGCTTAGGCTGGTCTCAAACCTGTGAGCTCAAGCAATCTACCCACCTCCACCTCAACAGAGTGCTAGGATTACAGGCAGGAGCCACCTCGCCTGACCTTTTTAGTTAAGTGAATTTTCATAAAACTTCCACTAGATCAGCCATTCTCAACCTATGGGTTGCAACCCACGGGAACTGTATTAAAGGGTTGTGGCATTAGGAAGGTTGAGAAACTCTGCTCTAGATCCCCACCTCCTATTACTAAACCCTTAAGCCTGGTAAAAGAATGTTATCGCCTAGAATTTAAAATGTATTTATTAAAAATCTGATCACTTAGTGCTTCCTTTAACTTTTCCAGACAACTTCGCAGACTTGATGCATTGCACCACACAACAAATTAATTTGTGGCTATCGGTTCACTTAAAAACAGACTTCCCAATTTTCTGCTCTATGCTATTTCACACCTTGAACAAATCAGGTGTCATTCTGATCTAAAATTTATCCATGGGCTGGGCGTGGTGGTTCACACCTGTAAATTTAGCACTCTGGGAAGCCAAGGCAGGTGGACTGCCTGAGCTCACAGATTCATGACCAGCCTGAGCAAGAGCAAGACCTCGTCTCTAAAAATAGCTGAGAGCTGTGGCAGGTACCTACAGTGCCAGCTATAGGGAGGCTGAGGCAATGGGATTACTTGAGCCCAAGAGTTAGAGGTTCCTGTGAGCTATGATTCCACAGCACCCTACCCAGGGGGAAAAAGTGAGACTCCGTCTCTAAATAAAATAAAATTTATCTACGTGGCATCGTTATACTTGTTTTAATTTATTTTAGCCATCAAATTCTTGTTACTAAACACCACGTTAATTACACAGAACAAGATCACATTCATATGATTTCAAATCTGAAAGCAAAAATAGGGAACCTATATGAGAAACCATCTGCATTTTATTTTTAATAATGGAAGATTTAGAAATATATCTTTAATCACAGCTTTAATTCTGTGAGAAAATATTCTAAAGGAAAAAAACTTCACACAGAGAATGAAAAACTTTTTGCTTTAGAAATCAGAATACCACTAAGACTTAGAAGACTGTAATAACAAAACTTACTTGATTTATTCAAATTCAAATCAAAAAGCACATATTCACTAACAGTGTATCAGCAACTTTACCTTTAGTACAAAAGATTTTTATGAGATGTAAAAATGTTAACTCCTTTTACTAAAATATAAAGATATGGCTCGCCTACAGCTCAATGGTTAGGGCAGCAGCCACATACACCAGGGCTGGCAGGTTCAAAACTGGCCTGGGCCTGCCAAACAATGACAACTACAACAACAACAACAACAGAAAATAGTTGGGCATTTTGGCGTGCGCCTGTAGTCCCAGGTATTTGGGAGGCTGAGGCAAGAGAGTCACTTAAGCCCAAGAGTATGAGGTTGCTGTGAGCTGTGATGCCATAGCACTCTACCCAGGGCAACATAGTGAGACTCTGTCTCAAAAAAATAAATAAATAGGGTGGCGCCTATGGCTCAAAGGAGCAGGGCTCTGGCCCCATATGCTGGAGGCAGCAGGTTCAAACCCACCCCCGGCCAAAAGCTGCAAAAATAAATAAATTAATTAAATAAAAAATAAAACCATATGAACATTTAAAAAATAAATAAATAAATAAATAAAATGTGAAGATTGAAAAAAAATTGCCCTGGTCTAAACTTACCCAAAATATAAGAAAAATCAACCTTTTTGGCTTAATGAGTAGGTCGCTGGCCACATACACGAAGGCTGGTGGGTTTGAGCCCAGCCGGGGCCTGCTAAACAATAATGACAACTACAACTCCCCCCCCCAAAAAAATAAAAATGCTGGGCGTTGTGGTGGGTGATGTAGTCCCAACTACTTGGGAGGCTGCGGCAAAATAATCTCTTAAGCCCAAGAGTTTGAGGTTGCTGTGAGCTGTGAAGCCACAGCACCCTACTGAGGGCAACATAGTGAGACACTGCCTCCAGAAAAATCAACTTTTTGTTGTGTGATTAAAAGAGTAAGCACTGTTCACTAGGGGCCATCATACCCTGGATAGGGTATACATATCAAAGACAAACTCAGAGTCACCAGGATTACACAACTAAAATGACTGTGACAGTCTCCCCCAAATTTGCTGTCAATATCTTCCCTGATAATTTATCTTCCAAAGACCCAACGCACACCTTTTCCCTTATTATTGTGTCATGGTATTCAAATACATTTACCACAAGGAAATCAATATGTACTAGTTATAGTATAACTTCACAGATTCAACACTGAAAATACCATCCCAATAATTCACAGGAGGGTTGGGGTTGATAGAAGTGTCCTGTTAGTGGTTACTTCATAAATAATGTTAATTTGTGTCACTATTATTTCCTTTCTCTTTTAATAAGAATTTTTTTCATCTCTAGCCTAATATACATAAATTTTTGCTAAATACTGACCTGCCAGGGTGCTTGTATGTCGAAATGCTCTGACTTGTGAATCAGACAATCCTGTAAGAAGTGAAATGACTGTATCCATCATGTATTCATCATATATGATGCTATATTGACACTGTCGTACTAATACGCCAATGAATTCACAAAAACTGGATTTGAACTTCTTCCACTGAGGACCAGCCATGGTAAGTGGATAATCTCCACTATCCTAGAACAAAAATTTAAAACAGCAATTTCATTTAAAATTCATGACTTAAAATTTCACTGTTTTCAAAATACCCAAGGCAAAGAAATGTAGAAAGATTCCTTTACCTTACCTTTCTTCTTGAATAAATACTAAATGCAGGCAAGGTAAAAAGAGGCAAAGGTAGGGGTACCTCTGAAAAGTTCTCCTCTTTTATTTAAGACCACAATAGATTTAGTGAATTCATTCTAATCAATGCAAATATATACCAATTACTCAGAGGTTAAGAATTGAAAAAGGCTCCTTCATCAAGCAAAATACTTTTCAGATAAATAGATACATGTATTAAACTACTTTAAAACAAAAGCAAATGAAAACCAAACTAAAATATATTTTCAAATGGATTTGAAATGATAAAACCATTATTTTCAGCTAATTTAATGAAGTGATATATGATCTATGAATCAACAAAAAGATTATACATTATGTTTTCATTAACTTCATGACATCAAATAGTCAACAGACATAAATAATCAAGATACATTTTTAAAGAAAACAGAAATGTAGCTAGTATGACAGTGGTTATGGTGCCAGCCACATGCACCAAGGCTGGCAGGTTTGAGGTTTCAGCCTAGCCCTGGCCAGCTAAACAACAATGACAACTGCAACAAGAAAACAGCTGGGCATTGTGGCGGGTGCCTGTAGTCCCAGCTACTTGGGAGGCTGAGACAAGAGAATTGCATAAGCCCATGAATTTCAGGTTGCTGTGACGCCACAGCGCTCTACCCCGGGCAACACATATTATACTATGTCTAAAAAAAAAAAAAAAAAAAAAAAAAAAAGACTGGTACTTGAACTTTTACTTTGTACAATGATAGTGCATTCTCCAAACTCAGGTTAAATTGAGATTTTCCACAAATTATTAAAAAAACAAGTCCTTCAAAATAAAACAAGAGACCAATAATACCATACAGAATCTCTAAAAGTAAGAGGTTTCTGACAGGAGTACCCTAAAGATAGGAAGTAATTTTATCACTACAGTTCAGCAAATTTTTAATAATTAACTGTTGTCATTAGAACATTTGTTTTAATCTCTCCATATATAAATTGAACTGTATCTCATCTGAGAAAGGGGTCCTAATATTTCACAAAGAAGCTTTCTTTGTATTTCTCATTAGCTCCATTTAGTGACTATAGTGAAAATATATGTATATCATGCTAATTGTTAGGAACTTGGTTTGCTGACATTTCAAATCATATTTCAGGATAATTATCTCAAATAATTGTCTCTTTTTAGTAAGAAGGTTCTCAGCAAAACATTTAATATGAAAAAGTTAAAAAAAACATTATTCACAATTAATTAACTCTCAACTACTTGGGGACTGATTAATAGTACTTAGTGACATTCAAAGTCATTTTAACAATGCATCTATCTTTTAGAACAATAGTTGAAAAGCTCTTTCATCAGTTTAAGCAAGAAAAAAAATGACCAAATAAAACTCAAATGAGATAAGTTTTTTCTTCTTGACAACTCACTGTGAAAAGGTTTAAAAGAATAAAATACTGGTGCTGGAATATAGCTGTGAAACAAATAAACAGAAATCTCTTTCCTGAAGGCCTGTGTATCTTCTAGCAAATCTACTTGGAAAATGTACTTCAAAGAGATCACTGTGATAAAGTATCAATTCAATCAGCCCTAGAGAGCAAAAGGAACTATGAAGAAATCAACCCAGTCTAAAGTACTACTTAACATTTTTTGTTCTCATTACTCATAGTTAAAACATAAAAGAGGCTTTAAACTATAAAATAACTTATATATTCCATTGCCTAAGCCTCCTGGCTCCCCAATAATGTACAAATCTTCCTTTTATAAGACTTCAGGATATGTTCTTAAATTCTAAATTATATTCTTCCTTGAAATTTTAATGTTTGATAGTAATAGTATCTGCCAATTAATAAAGTCTAGCTGTGTTAAGGAACTATAAAATGCTGAGCAATTTTCAAACATTACTCATTTCAACTGTTACATAACAGCCTTATGAGAAAAGTATTATTGTCCCCATTTTACACATGATGAAACTGATGCTAAAACAACTTGTCCAAGATCATATAGCCATCATTTTATTAAACCTAATGCTAAAGTTCTTATCCACAACACTAGTATTCAGGAATACTTTTAAGAATAAGTAAAATAAACATGCATAAAATTATTAAAACACAGGGTAATAAGTTACCTCATCAAATTCTTCAGTCATTTTTCGAATTATCTCAGAGTTCTGCATATGTCTAAACATTTCTGCTGTGACAACTCCTGAAATTTGTTAAGTATTAGAAGTTAATGCATGGTGTGATGAAAAAAGTAAAGAGAACTTCTAAATCAGTGTATAATACTAACAAAGAAGTCTATAGTCATTCAATAAAGTAATAATTCTTAAACCCTGATCTTACTGGGATACTCAAATCTAGAAATAAAAGCACAAACAAATGCTACTCTAAACAGGCACAAGAAAACAGTCCTACACTTCCAACAGGTATCATTATTCCTACCAAAATTAACTTTTGCCATATCTGCCTGACTTGCATTACTTGTGCTGTAATATCTATACTGCCTTTGCCCTGTTAACATAAAATACGTGCCACCAAGAATGATACAGCATCCAGGATAACATTTAAACCCTTGATGATGAACCTGAAGATAGGGAAAAGAGTAAAAGAGTAAGTTTACTTTAGCAAGGCTTCCTTATTAAGTGCTGCTGTGTGTAAGGCAACTGTACCCTAATATCCTCTAAAAGGGATGTAAATAAGCCTAAATAGTAAGTTGTAGTTCCTCTCCACTTTGAAGCCTATAATTCTAGTTAGGAGGTAGAAATTAATAATAATAAAAATATAAAGAAAAAGAAATAGTAAATATAGTACATAACAAATGCCCTCATGGGTGTCAATGCCAACAAATACCAAACTTGGACCATCTCCCCCCCCAACACAAACTACTAAGTTAGGAAATCAAGAACTATTTCAAAGAGAAACAATTTGATAAGGAGCTTTAGAATCCTAAAGGAAAATGGGAAGAGGGCAGAAAAAAGGTGTACACTTACTGAAAACTAAGCCAGGTGGAGATCTAACACCAAAAAAACAATTTCTAGAAAAAGTTATGTTAGGAAACTATGTAGGAAGAAGATGTATATGAACTGGCTCTACACCTGTGGCTCAAGTGGCTAAGGCGCCAGCCACATACACCTAAGGTGGCTGGTTCGAATCCAGCCCAGGCCCGCCAAACAACAATGATGGCTGCAACCAAAAAATGGCTGGGCATTGTGGCAGGCGCCTTGGTCCCAGCTACTTGGGAGGCGGAGGCAGGAGACTCGCTTGAGCCCAGGAGTTGGAGATTGCTGTGAGCTGTGATGCCACAGCACTCTACCCAAGGGGACAGCTTGAGGCTCTGTCTCCAAAAAAAAAAAAAAAAAGATGTACATGAACTTCCACTGATGGGGCATCATATTTACCAAAAAAGCTGGGAGAGGGAAGAAAAGTAAGATTAAATGTAAAAAATGGATTCTTAAAACTTTTATTGCTAGATTATTTATTTGCTTCCCAGTCTAATTACTGGGAATATCATAAGTATAGTAACATTCATCTAAAACAGTGGTTCTCATCTCAGAACCTGTGGCTCAAATGGTTAAGGCGCCAGCCACATACACCTAAGGTGGCGGGTTCAAATCCAGCCTGGGCCTGCCAAACAACAATGACGGCTACAACCAAAAAATAGCCAGGCATTGTGGTGGGTGCCTGTGGTCTCAGCTACTTGGGAGGCTGAGGCAGAAGACTCACTTGATTCTAGGAGTTGGAGGATGCTGTGAGCTGTGATGCCACAGCACTCTACCCAGGGGGATAGCTTGAGACTCTGTCTCTAAATAAATAAATAAATAAATAAATAAATAAATAAAACAGTGGTTCTCAATCTTCCTAATGCCACAATCCTTTAATACAGTTCCTCATATTCTGGTGACCCCAACCATAAAATTATTTTCATTGCTACTTCATATCTATAATTTTGCTACTGTTATGAATCGTAATGTAAATATCTGATATGCAGGATATATGTTCATTGTTACAAAGGGGTTGCCACCCATAGGTGAGAACCACTGATCTAAAAGATTGTCCTAAGAATTAGATACAACTAACATAATTTTCAATTGACCAGAGCTATATTTTATATGTGCATAAATGTGTATATTTATCATAGCTGTAAAATAGACAAGGAAACTAATGCTGCAGCTAAGATAAATTAAATAATTTCTCAGAAATTATTCATCTAAATCAGCAGTTCTCAACCTGTGGGTCGTGACCCACAGGAACTGTATTAAAGGGCCTCAGCATTAGGAAGGTTGAGAACCACAGATCTAAATCATGCTGCCTCCCCAGGTGAGATCAATATCTAATGGTGCCCTGAAGAGTCCTTACTTACTGCAACCTTAAAGAACCGAATAATTGTTTTTAAAAAGTGACCAATTGAGAAGAAAGAACTTTCTCTGGATAAAGAAACACACTCTCAACCTTCCGAAGAGGTTTTGCCTTTAATCCATAATTATGTATATCTCTTTAAAACCTTCCCATATTTTATACCCTGGTGTTGGACACTTAGCAATGCTAAAGAAGCAAAAGTAATTCAATCTCTCAAACAATTTCTATGAAATAAACATTTACACATAAATCTCACAGCAAATATACTGCATACATTTTGACAATATCCCAATTTCTAAAGCCTCTACCCCTTCCCATAAACCATATGACAATCAGAGACACAAAAATGAACAGAAAAGGACATCAAAAAAGACAACAAAGTAGCTGTTGCAAACTTTGTGCATTTAATTCCTGAGGCGGTTGTGAAGCCACCATGAAGACATTAGGCCAGGGGCAGCACCTCTGGCTCAGTGGGTAGGGCACCAGCCCCATATGCCAAGGTTGGCGGTTTTGAACCTGGCCCCGGCCAAACTGCAACAACAACAAAAAAATAGCCAGGTGCTGTGGCAGGCACCTGTAGTCCCAGCTACTAGGGAGGCTGAGGCAAGAAAATCGCCTAAGCCCAGGAGTGGGAGACTGCTATGAGCTGTGACACCACAGCACTCTATAGAGGGCAACAAAGTGAGACTCTGTCCCTAAATTAAAAAAAAAAAAAAGACATTAGGCCAGAGCCCACTGTCTTAAAAATGTGGGAGGATGTGGAGTGGGACTACCAAAAACTTGTAAATTTAAGTGACAATGGAAAAAAAAAAAGAAGAAAGACAATTGTTGGCAAAATCAACAACAGAGTAGTCTGGAGTCATTTAAATGTAGGGTGAAATATCCCTCAATGCTTCAACAGCACCCCCAAACCAAAATAGTATTACAATAAAAAAACTGATGCTCATGACCACTACCCTGAGTTCAGAAGAAAAATTTAATTCTATCAAAATAATTTCTTGTGTATGAACACTTAACAACCTTAACTTTGATTATATTCCCTTTTATGGAGACTGCTTGATTCTAAAATAAGTATTATGGTGATGCTCAAATATACATAACAATTTAAGTTTTCAACACCTTAAACTTTTAGAAATCTTGACAACCTGGACTGGGACAAGGTATATCCAAATGTTGACTCAGCAAGCTTGCGTTTTATAAACAAATTAATGCCAAAAAAAGGAATGACTCTAATAGAGGGAAAATTCATTGTGGCCTTGTTTTAAAAGCAATTCAGAAGCTTAATTAAGAAACTCAAGGCCTGGCTTGGCACACATAGTTCAGTGGTTAGGGCACCAGCCACACACACAGAGGATGGTGGGTTTGAAACCACCCGGAGCCTGTTACACAACGACAACAATAACAAAAACATAGTGGAGTCCTGTAGAGGGTGCACATAGTCCCAGCTACTTGGGAGCCTGAGGCAAGAGAATCACTTAAGCCCAAGAGTTTCAGGTTGCTATGAGCAGTGACGCCACAGCACACCACCAAGGGTGACATAATGAGACTCTATCTCAAAAAAAAAAAAAAAATTAAAGGAGAAAGAAACTCAAAGCCAGGAGAGGTGGCTCACGCCTATAATCCTAGCACTCTGGGAGACCAAGGTGGGTGGACTGCCTGACCTCACAGGTTTGAGACCTGCCTGAGCCAGAGTGAGATCTCAGCTCTAAAAAAAAAATAGCTGGGCATTGTGGCAGGTGCCTGTAGTCCCAGCTACTCCGGAGGCTGAGGCAAGAGAATCACATGAGCCCAAGAGTTTGAAGTTGCCGTGAGCTATGACAGCATAGCACTCTATTGAAGGCAACAAAATGAAGACTCTGTCCTAGGGAAAAAAAAGAAAGAAAGAAGAAAAGAAAAGAAAGAAAATAAATTCAAACTGATAGAACTACCCTGTAAAAGGGAATAGCAAAAATTAAAATTAAAATTTTCACTCATCAAATTACTTATGGCACCTATACTGTAAAAAGGAAGAGTGAAGATAAAAATTAAAATTTCAACTCATCAAATTACTTATGGCACCTATTCAGTTGTTTTTGTACTTAATCTTCAATTTGCAAAGAATCTACCACCCTACTACCCAATGTAAGATTTCCCTACCTTTTAGATGAACTGGCAATCTCATAAATACTCTACTCTATTTAACTTAACTTACTTACTTACCTACATACTATTATTCACGGCACTTTTTAATTCCCTACACTTTATAATTCCCTGCCATTTGAACCTGTATCTCTTCATTATCTTTTTCATCCCGTCTTAATCCATTTCTTTGTTCTTAAAACTAGACGCTGAAAGTAGGAAATACATCTACTAAAAGTAAACAATTATAAACTGCTAAGATTTTAGATAACTTTCACATGTGAATACAACTATCAATAGACTCTCTTTCTCTTACTTTGCTCTTTTTTCCTTTTATATATTGTATGAATATAACGTAAATCATTCAATACCTTGGCATTATTTTCCATGTAAAGTGCTAACATCTCTTTAGATGGAACAAAGAAAAGAAGTGACTACTTGAGATTCTGCTTCCAAAAATAAATAAATCTTACCTTTACAGCCTGAACACTGAATAAAAAAGTTGATAAGGTCAAGAAGTGCTATATCTCGGTCGTGCTTGTATGATTCTATCCAATCATCTACCACCGACTACAGCAGAAGGAACAAATAAAAATCATTAGCTTTTCCTAATGTCCTCAGAATCAATTAAAATGTGATAAAAGTCATAAAAATTAACATTACATAGCATCACTGCTTTCAATTAATATATGTACTTATATATTGAAATTTAATATATACAATAAAATAAAATTTACAATTTTGAAAATAAAAAAGAATAAAATTCAATTGCCTAATAACACAAAATGATAATGTATTTATTTTGCATTAAAAGGAATATGAATGAAAACTATGGAACTCAATTCTATGGAGTCTAATAATTTATTATTTCTTAGTGACATTAAAGACATCTTAGAAAATATTAAAAGCCACATTCATATCTCTCAGCTAAAATACTGTAATAAATAAACATTAACACTGCAATGTAATCAAAACTATTTTTTAAATGAATGCCTAGGTTGACGAGGAAATGCAGAAAAATAACCCAGAATTTTATTCAACAGTCAGCAACAATAGTCCCATAGTAATAAGGAAAGTCAAAAAGTCAAAAGAAAGTAAGGCAGTTCATGGATCTAGAGGCTTAATATTGTTAGACAGCAATATTCCTAAATTAATCTACAGATTCAGAGCAAGCCTTATCAAAATTCGAGTGGGTTCTTTATAGAAATTAAAAAGCTAAAACTCTAATGGTAATACAAGGGATTTTGACAAGCCAAATCAATCTTTTAAAAAAATGTTGAAAGACTCAAACTTCATGATTTCAGAACTTAACTACAACATCACAGTAATCAAGACAATATAGAAAAAGGACAGATGTGTAGATCAATGTAATAAAAGTCCAGAAATATATTGATGGTTACTTGATTTCCAACACGTTTGCCAAGACAATTCACTGGGGATATAACAGTCTTTTTAAAAAGTGGCACTGGGGCCAAGCACAGTAGCTCTCACCTATAATCCTAGCACTCTGGGAGGCCAAGGCTGGAAAATTCCTTAAGATCAGGAATTCCAGACTAGCCTGAATAAATAGACTCCCATCTCTCCTAAAAACAGAAAAATCAGCTGGGTGTCACTGTGTGTATTTATAATCCCAGCTACTTAGGGAGATCATTTGAGACCAGGAGTATGAAGTTGCAGTGAACTATGATGATGCCACTGCACTCTAACCAGGATGACAAAGTGAAACCCCCACCTCAAAAAAAAAAAAAGTACTGGGACAACTGGATATATTCATGCAAAAGAACAAAATCGGAGCCTGCCTCACACCATACACACAATACTTAACCTAAATGGATCAAAAACCAAAATGTAAAAGCTAAAATTAGAAACTCTTAGGAGGAAACATAGAAGTAAATCTTTGTAACTTGCCATCTGGCAAAGCCTTACTACAATAGATACTAGTCCAATAACACAAGCAACAACAAAAAAAATGAATTCAACTTATTAAAAATTAAAGCCTTTTATAATTCAAAGGATTTCATCAAGAAAAGTTAAGATGACAACCCACAAAATGGGATAAAATGTCAGCAAATTGTCCATCTGATAAAAGATTTGTGCCCAGAATAAACTAAAAAACTCTTACAACTCAATGATTTTTTTTAAAAGAAACCAAACAACCCAATTAAAAATACAGGCAATGGATTAGAACAGACAGTTCTATAAAGATACACAAATAGTTGATAAGCACATGTAAAGATGCTAAACGTCATTAGCCTTCAAGAAAATGCAAATCAAAACCAGAGTGAAATATGACTTTACACCCACAGTAGTGGCTACCATAAAAAACACAAGCACTGGCAAAGATGTGGAGAAATAGAATGCTCAAATCTGCTGGTGGGAATGCAAAATATGGTGCAGCCACTTTGGAAAAGGTTTGGCAGCTCCTCCAAAGGTTAAATATAGAGTTACCACACTGAAATTTAACTCCCACGTATACATCACCCAAGGGAAATGAAAATGTACGTCAAACCAAAAGCTTGTACAAGGATATTCAAAACAGCATTCATTATTCACAATAACCAAAAAGCAGAAATAATCCAAATGTCCATCAAAGGATGAATAAATAAACAAAATAAGGTATATCCATAAAACAGACTATTGCTTGACAATAAATAAGTTATATCATTAAACCCAAAAAAGTAATAAAGTTATAATACATGCCTCAACATGGATGAACATCATGATGCTAAGTTGACGAAACCACTCATAAATAACCAAATACTGTATGATCCTGTTTATATGAAATGTCCACAATAGACAAGGTTACATAAAAAGTGGATCAGTGGTGACCTAGAACTGGGGATAGGGACATGACTTCTCAAGGTCATGAGGTTTTTTTCTGGGATGCTGAAAATATTCTAAAATTAGATAGTGATGGTGAACATATAATTCTGTAAATATACTAAAATAACACCTGAATTTATACTTTGTTCAAAGACAAATTGTGGTCTATGAAATATATTTAGTTATTTTTTAAAAAAATAAAATAACACAGAACTAAAAAGTAAAAGTAGTTAGATGCCTTTAGGGGCAGCAACCCCAAAACTGATTGCAAAAACAATTTTTCACTAAAGCAAATCAATAAAATCTGGACGATAAAAAACAGCTAGTATTAAAACCAAAAGGTCAGAAAGGGAAAATGTTCCCAAATGATACATCAATAAATATAGAATCGAGGTATAAACAATAACTAAAACATGTAGAATTTAATGTACACAAAGGATAATATAAATTATACAATAAAGAAAAGTTAACCGGGCAGCACCTGTGGCTCAGTGAGTAGGGTGCCAGCCCCATATACCAAGCGTGGCGGGTTCAAATCCAGCCCTAGCCAAACTGCAACAAAAAATAGCCAGGCGTTGTGGGGGACACCTGTAGTCCCAGCTACTCAGGAGGCTGAGGCAAGAGAATCACCTAAGCCCAAGAGCTGTAGGTTGCTGTGAGCTGTGATGTCACCGCACTCTACCGAGGGCAATGGAGTAAGTCTTAAAAAAAAAAAAAAAAGAAAAAGAAAAATTATGGAGCTGTGATAGTTCTTTAAAATGGCCCCAAATTCTTTCACATTGCTGTCCAGTAACAGATGAGGTATATGTCTCCTTATAAAGAACAGGCTACAAGCTCAGCGCCTGTGGCTCAGCAGCTAGGGCACTAGCCACATACACCAACACTGGCAGGTTCAAACCTGGCCCAGGCCAGCTAAACAACTGCAACAACAACAACAAAAAATACCCAGGACTTGGCATCTATAGCTCCCGTGGCTAAGGGGCCAGTCACATACACTGGAGTTGGCAGGTTTGAATCCAGCCCTGGCTGGCCAAAACAACAATAACAATTACAACCAAAACATAGCTGGGCACTGTGGCAGGCACCTGTAATTCCAGCTACTTGGGATGCTGAGGCAAGAGAAATGCTTAAGCCCAAGAATTAGAGGTCGCTGTGAGCTGTAACACCACAGCACTCTACCCAGGGCAACAGCTTTAGACTCTGTCTCAAAAAAAAAAAAAAAAAAAAAAAGCTGGGTGCTATGGCAGGCACCCGTAGTCCCACCCACTTGGGAGGCTGAGGCAAGAGAATCAAGCCCAAGAGTTTGAGGTTGCTGTGAGCTGTGATGCCAGGGCAGTGTACTGAGGGCGACACAGTGAGACTCTGTCTCAAAAAAAAAAAAAAAATTGAACAGACTGCAGTTATGCTTACAAAATTAGGTCATAGAAAGACATGGAGCATCTGCACTGATCTCTTAGAGCACTAACTACCTGGACACTACCTCCCAGGACACTCTTCTCCAAAGCCAGAATCCACACTGTAAGAAGAACAAGCCACATGGAAAAGCCATTTGTAAGTACTCCAGGAAACAGTTCCAGCTGAGCCCAGAACTGAGTTACTGCAGACTAGGCACCAAACATGAGTAAATAATATTCCAGAGGATTATAGTGTCTAATTGTATTAATACTGGGTGTCCAAGCAGTTCCAGCTGAAGTTCCAGTCATTATGGAGCAGATAAGTCATTGCTACTTACTTATATCTCAATTACAAACGCATGGAATTATTAAATGTAATAAAATGGTGATTATTTCACATGACTAAGTTTGGGAAATATGTTTAGAATGTTAAACAACATCAAAGAACATGATGAGAACTACTGAAGAAAATTCAAGGCCAGGGAAGTGGTTCATTCCTCTAATCCTGGCACTCTTGAGAGGCCAAGATGGGTTACTTACCTGAGCTCAGGATCTTAAGACCAACCTGAGCAAGAGTGGGACCACATTTCCACTAAAAATAGAAAACTTTGGTCTGGCGCCTGTGGTTCAAGTGGCTAAGGCGCCAGCCACATACACCTAAGGTGGTGGGTTCGAATCCAGTCCCGGCCTGCCAAAACAACAATGACGGCTGCAACCAAAAAATAGCCGGGCATTGTGGCAGGCGCCTGTGGTCCCAGCTACTTGGGAGGCTGAGGCAGGAGACTTGCTTGAGCCCAGGAGTTGGAGGTTGTGATGAGCTGTGACGCCACAGCACTCTACCGAGGGAGGGAGGGAGAAAGAGAGAAAGAGAGAA
>CAUYQV010162015.1:0-10175 GCA_963574575.1 Galagoides demidoff | reverse complement strand
CTTATCCTCTCCTGCCTCCTTCCCTGGTTAGCTTCTTTGACTCCTTCAGAACTCAGCAGGGTCAGAACCCACTTAAGAAAGGATTCTACACACCCCTATTATGAAACTAATTTATACCTTCTATATGAAAGCTATAACCTAATAACAGCCTAAGAATACGGGGAGGGGGGGAATGGGTGGAGGGAGGAGGATTGGAGGGATCACTTCTGAGGTTTATCTTACAAGGGTACAAGTGAATCTTTCTAAGAGTAGAATGTGAACATTTTAAAATAATAACTAAGAAAATGACATGAAGGCTATGTTAACCAGTTTGACGGAAGTGTTTCGGATTGTGTGTGAAAACCCCCACACTGTACCCCAGAAGTGCATTAATGTACATAGTTATCATTCAATAAAAAAAAAAGAAAGGATTCTGACTTCTCTGACTCTCAGGCCCTCCCAGCTCCAGCCTGGATTGGGGGCCACTCCTGTACATTCCATAGAACATTTTGCTGAAAACTGTTGAAGGTTCCTTCCATCTTTTACCTTGAATTCTCCAACCCCTCATGTAGCGCTGTAGTACTTTTCACACAGTAGACACCCAACAAATGTATGATGACAAAAGTCCCTCTACAAATGATTGAATGATATAATATGACCTAAAGATTAAACTTCATGGCTCGGCACCTGTGGCTCAATCGGCTAAGGCGCCAGCCACGTACACCTAAAATGGCGGGTTCGAATCCCCAGCCCGGGCCCGCCAAACAACAATGATGGCTGCAACCAAAAAATGGCCAGGTGTTGTGACGGGCGCCTGTGGTCCCAGCTACTTGGGAGGCAGAAGCAGGAGACTCGCTTGAGCCCAGGAATTGGAGGTTGCTATGAGCTGTGCTGCCATGGCACTCTACCCAGGGGGATATCTTGAGGCTCCGTCTCAAAAAAAAAAAAAAACTTCATTTCAGAATTAAAAAATAGTTGCATCAGAGATCATTAGGTAGAGGCACTTTCTTCATATCTGATTGGTGGTTTATACTCTAAGAAACTGCCTTCATAATAGATTTTCTCTTTGATCCTCAAAGCAAACTCAGAAACAGGTAGAGCAGGTTACCTTAGTGGAAAGAGAGGTTTAGAAAAGGGACCAGCCCAGGGCAGAATAGCCATAACATAGCAGAGGTGAACTTGAGGACCCCCCCGTCCTTGAAAGAAGGGCTGGCACTGTCCCTCTTTCAATGTGCATCAGTGCCCTTCCAGGATGGGCTAGGGCAGGAACAGCAATCAGGCGATTCCAGAGCAGAACAAAGCCAACCGATTAAAGATGTGGTATATTTTGGTGAGAGATAAATATAACCAACTATCAGGAGGCAACCTGAAATCAGCAGCTTATAAACTCTGCCCAATGAAATCATTATTTCATTTGTCTTGTCTCTGATTTCAGAAATATTTATGAGGAGTGGGGGTAGGAAGAGATTGGTCAACAGGCACAAAGTTATAGTTAGAAAGAATAGGCTCTCATATTTTACTGCACAGTAAGGTCGCTATGGTTAACAACATTGTACACAGGTGGCACCTGTGGCTCAGTGAGTAGGGTGCCGGCCCCCTGTGCCGAGGATGGTGGGTTCGAACCCGGCCCCAGCCAAACTACAACAACAACAATAACAAAAAAAAAAAAAAATAGCTGGCATTGTAGGGGGCACCTATGGTCCCAGCTACTCGGGAGGCTGAGGCAGGAGAATCGCCTAAGTCCAAGAGCTAGAAGTTGCTGTGAGCTGTGATGTCATGACACTCTACCAAGGGCGATAAAGTGAGACTCTGTCTCTAAAAAAAAAAACAGCATTATACACTTCAAAATAGCAAGAAGAGGATTTTAATTGTTCTCACAACAAAGAAATGATGAAGGTATGAGGTTATAAGATATGCTCTAACTATCCTGTTTTGATTACTGTACAACATATACATAGATCAAAACATCAGACAATATCCCATAATAATGTATAATTATGTGCCATTCTAAAATTTATTTATTTAATTTATTTATTTATTTGAAACAGAGTCTCACTGTGTCGCAGCTCACACCAACCTCAAACTCTTGGGCTTAAGTGACTCTCTTGTCTCAGCCTCGCAAGTAGCTGGGACTATAGGCATCCGCCACAACACCCGGCTATTTTTTGGTTGTAGTTGTCCTTGTTGTTTGGCAGGCCTGGGCTGGGCCGAACTCACCAGCCCTAGTATATGTGGCCAACGCCCTAACAGCTGAGCTACAGAGGCTGAGCCTCAAAATATTTTTTGAAAGGCATAAAGAAAACAAACAAAGCTTTACAAAAATTATTGTCCAATGGTCTTATGAAAGAGGATGCCAAGGAATAATAATTTCCAGCCTTCAGTTCAGGGGTCAGCAACTGAAGAAGAGATACGATGGTTTCGCAGTCATTAGTCCAGGCGTGGTCCCTGAAAACCAGGCCCTCTCCAGCCAGTTCAGACTTTTTTTTTTTTTGAGACAGAGCTTCAAGCTGTCCCCCTGAGTAGAGTGCCGTAGCATCATAGCTCACAGCAACCTCCAACTCCTGGGCTCAAGGGAGTCTCCTGCCTCAGCCTTCCAAGTAGCTGGGACCACAGGTGCCCACCACAGTGCCCGGCTATTTTTTGGTTGCAGCCATCATTGTTGTTTGGCGGGCCTGGGCTGGATTCGAACCCGCCACTTTATGTGTATGTGGCTGGCACCCTAGCCACTTGAGCCACAGGTGCCGAGCCCCAGTTCAGACTTTTAAGTCGCCAGTTTGGTTAAGTGGTTTGGATTGGACCCCAAGAGGCTCCATCTTCTCTTTTGGCAGTGGCCCTGCTGAGAAAGTCATTCTTTAGCGGCTGTGGGGAGGTCCTAGGACAAACAGAACTATCAGAAAACGGCGGATAAAGCAGAAAAGACCTTCTCTTTAAATCAGTGTCCTCAGGAAGAGAGAAGGTCTAGGTTGGCCTTAACCTATTGGGGTCACGTGGACAGAGGTGGATTAACTGGGCAACCAGGTGATCCAGTTCCAACTCAAGAACTCACACCAGAACTGGCGTGGCCTTGGGTTTGCATTTAATATTATACATTCTACAAATGATTACATGCCAGGTGGTTTAATAGGTACTGGTGATATAAAAACAAGTGACTTAAATAGAACATCTCAAAACCACTCATGGAGATAGGGCTCCCTGCCTCCAACCCACAGTCGTGTTGACTAGGTTTCAGGATCAGGCCAGCTCTTCTTATCTAGGCAACATTTCAGTCATGGTAACCCAGGCTAAGCATCCCTGACTGCCTGACCAGTACCTCAGTCTCCCTCCAGGTTACCTGTGTGTCTCCCACAGGATGCTGCCCCAAAGTGAAGACCCCAGGTGGGGTCTTCCCAGCGCACAGTAGTAAGACACTATCACTTTTCTTGCTACAGACTCTATCCCTTTATTAACCTTTGCACTCATTGCTCTTTTCTTGACAGTTTTCTCATGTTGAGTCACATTGAACAGAAAACAAAAATTTGCATCTATTAATAGTAACCCCACCTAAGAAGGCATTTTGGTTGGTCTGGTATAATTTATTCTTATAGAACTCCTAATGCCTTCTTTTCTAGGTGCTTACAAGTCATCCCATTAGTGATCCTTTCCTAGCAATATGCTTCATATGAAGTTCCATAATTTATTCATTTGTGGGTTTCATTTTTGTAAATGAAAAGGATTCCTGGTTTCCGTCTTTAGGAAATTCTCCCATTGCCTAAATTAAGAGTCCATGATTTTGCAATCTCAGCTATGTATTCTCTCAGAAACTCAGAATGTGATTTGTTGAGCCAGAAGATTTAAATTTGTTTAGAGCACCTGAGTTCTGTATTATTTTTACCTATTATATTTGCTTCCTGGGACCACTATACCAAAGTACCAGAAACTGGCATGGCTTAAGACAACAGAAATTGATTCTTTCACAGCTCTGGGGACTAGAAGTTTAAAATCAAGGTAGTTAGAGGGTCAGGGAATGCTTCTTTGTCAGTTCCAGCTTCTGGTATCCCCTGTCTTCTCTGGCTTATAGCTATCCTTCCACTCTCTCTGTTGTTGTCTGGCCGTGTTCTCCTGTGTCTGTATTTTTCTCATAAGGACACCAATCATATTGGATTAGGGCCACCCTAATATGAGTGTGACCTCATCTTGACTGCATCTACAAAGACCATATTTCCAGACAAGGTCACACTCACAGGTATGGCAGTTTAGGACTACAATATGTCCTTTGGGGGTGGGACACAATTCAGCCTATAACACTATCATTGGCAAAAGGTAAACATCAGGTCTGGGTGAGGTTGCCTGAATATGGCCTGGGCTTTCCACAGCACTGTTCCCTTGAAAACTAAATAGAGTTAAGACAAATGGTAAGTATCATTTCTGCCCCATCTGGTGTGCACTGGTGAGGCTGCAAGTTGACTAACTAAGATTACATAAAAGATTGGTGGGCAAAAGAAGCTATGACTTCTGTATGTCAAGGTGACCCTCCTCCTTAGGGCATCCCTAAGGGGATAAGTGGGCAAAGGGGGTGCTGGGCCTCTCAGTAAGATGGCCGTGCAGTCTCCTGCTTTGTATCCTTCAAGCTTACTTGTGTCTCGTGAGAATGATTGCTGGCTAAAACCCACAGCCTCAGTTGTGTTGGTCTGAGTTACTTTTCTTTAACCTTCTGAAGCTCCTTTTCAGCATGAACACAACCCTTTACAAAGAAGACTGAAGCAAAACACTCAGCCACCCACTGATATTACATCAAATGCCCCCAGCAGCACATCTATCCCTTCCTTACTATCTCGCTCAGCTTATCACAAACATAAAAAGCAGAAACCAAAATGCTCTTTTGTTTTGCCATTGTTTCTCCTAGATAACCTGAGTATACCTGGACTATAACCTGCCAGGCCTCACTCCAGATGTCTAATTACCACGTCCACAACGATGTGCACATCAGTATCAAGAGCTGTTTTTCTCTAAAGCAGAGTTCCATGATCACATTTTTCATGTTAACAATTAAATTCAAGGCAGTGCCAAGTTCCCGCCTGCCTCAGAGGCTCACTTTGCTTAACTAGTGCAGTGGCTTTGACGACAGGGTTGGAATGTCCTGTTTGGGAGGCGACCGTGCTCAGGGCACATCAGGAGCAGGCTGCAGCCATGGGCCTGCTGAGCTGAGACCTCGCCACTCCTGCTACCTCTTCCTCACGCTCCTTTCTCCCCGTCCCAGGAAATGGGTTAGCTACAAACAGTTCAGAGACCCTCACCAAAGTTGCCCTTTGTTGATCGTATAATCCCACCTCTGGGGCTCTATTCCAAGGTCTCCATCCCAGATCACCAATCGGGGTAGACCAGTCTCTCCCAGGCCAGGCAGAGCCTGAGAGCGCTCCGGACCGAGCCCCTTTCCCAGGTCTCTCCAGCCTGCCAGCCCTTTTGCATTCCTGGCATCTGACCTGACGCGCCCATGGGTGCTGTGTAGTGAGAGTGTGACTCTTTCCAAGTAACAGGCCAGAGTTTGCTGAGGACTTGTAGAGATCAAGGTGATTCTAAAGGAGAAGTGTGAACACCTTGGCAAGGGAACAAGACATCATCCTCACAACGTGGCCTCCTCCAACAGGTTAGCAGAGGACGGAATTTTCCTAAACAGCATGGCACCACAGGGGCACTCATGGGCATTGTCATCCTACCATTAGATGAATGTCAGCATGGAGCTGTGATCAAGGCACAGGCTCTGGAGACACATCTGGATTGGCTCTGTCTTCAGGCCGTTCTTTGCCTGGTAGCTAACTGGTAAAGTGTGCCCCATAATGCTGCTGTGATGATGAAATGGCACAGTGCGTAAGTGCCTGAGCCCATGCCTGGCACAGGGTAGGTCTCGGGCCACTCTAATCAGAAGCAGTGGTCAAGAAAAGGGTGGGCCCTAGAGCCAAGGACGGTTTTGGATTGCAGCTCTGCCACCTACAAGATGGGTGCCTCCGGGTAAGTAATTCCACTTCTGTGTGCCTCAGTTTCCTTCTCAGTATAAGGGGGATGATAAGAGTATCTACCACAAAGAGCAGTGAAGTAAATGGTAGTCAATATAAAGAACTTGACACAGTTCCTGATACATAGTAAGCAGTCAGTCTATACATTAGTATTATATAATACATATATATGTATATGTGTACATATATATATACACATGTGTATATATTTACATATATTTTGAGACAGAGTCTCACCCTGTCGCCCTGGATACAGTACCATAGCGTCATAGTTCACAGTAACCTCAAACTCTTGGGCACAAGTGATCTCTTGCCTCAGCCTCCCAAGTAGCTGGGACTACAGGTGTCCACCATAATGCCCTGGCTATTTTTGGAGACAGGGTCTCTCTCCTGCTCAGCCTGGTTTGGAACTCCTGAGCTCACACAATCCACCTGCCTCAGGCTTCCAAAGTGCTAGGTTTATAGGCATGAGCTATGGCGCCTGGCAGTATTATATTATTGTTGTTATTTTTATTGTTACTATACCACTACTAGATTTGTAAGTTCCTAGAGGAAAGATGACTTACTTTTACTCCTGGAGCTGGGTTCATTTAAGAACAGAATAAACACTTGGGTTTTGGATGTTTAAATAGATTAATAATACACTATTCCCCAAATAAAATACGTGAATAAATGAGTGAGCAGAATCATGCAAAATTAGAAGAGATATGTGCCTATACTTTTATCATACCAGGCTGGACACAAACTCTCTACCCACTTAACACTAGTACCTCCCAACTGGCTTTGACACAGCTGAGAGCTGCAGTGCTACATTGTTGCCTTTGGCGAGTCCTCACACTGACTCCTAAGACCAGGCCAGTCCCAGGAAGGAAGAGGGTTTCTGTACTTTGTGTTGTTCAGTGGCTGATGGAAATGAGCCCTCACCAGCCAGCATCTCTCCCTTAAAGCCAGCAGCCTTCTTAAAAAAAGAGGATGAAAGAGGATAAAGAATTCCTTTAGGTCTCCTTCCAGAATCAAAGTTTTCTTTCCCCTTTGACATAAGTCATTGACTCTGGACAGAATGGGAGCCCTCACTTTCACGTCCTCCGAATGGACACACTTGTCTAATCCAAATACTGACTCACCTCTCAAGGGCTGGCAGTATGTCTCGACTGGGTGCCAGGAAACCACAAGGCCAACGGAAGTTGGG
The DNA here is from genome assembly GCA_963574575.1 of Galagoides demidoff. NCBI lineage: Eukaryota > Metazoa > Chordata > Mammalia > Primates > Galagidae > Galagoides > Galagoides demidoff. The sequence goes on along the minus strand of CAUYQV010162015.1, from coordinate 3,017 downwards.
CGGTGGGGGCGGGAAGGTCAGGGTAGGAGAATATGAACACTCTGTAGCAGAGGGAACGCGCACACCAGTCAGGTCAGGCCTGGGAGCCCTGGTGCAGGAAGAGCTATGGTGCCAAGTGGAGCCATCCATGGCCTCTGAGCCAAGACTGGGCACCCCTACTCTTCCTTGATAACATCTCCTCTTCTCCTTTCTTCTTCTTCTTCTTCTTTTTTTTTTTTTTTTTAGACAGAGCTTCAAGCTGTCCTCCTGGGTAGAGTGCTACGGCATCACAGCTCACAGCAACCTCCAACTCCTGGGCTCAAGCAAGTCTCCTGCCTCAGCCTCCCGAATAGCTGGGACCACAGGTGCCCGCCACAACGCCAGGCTACTTTTTGGTCGCATCCATCATTGTTGTTTGGTAGGTCCAGGCTGGATTCGAACCCGCCTCCTTAGGTGTATGTGGCTGGCGCCTTAGCCACTTGAGCCACAGGCACTGAGCCCCTCCCTTCTTCTTTATCCTTTCTTCCCCCTTGAACTTTTCCCTAGTCTCCCCATCCACCTTTTTTTAAATTTCTCTAGATAGGGTCTTGCTCTGTTACCTAGGGTAGAATGCAGTGGTGTGATCATTGCTCACTGCAGCCTCAAACTCCTGGGCTCAAGTGATCTTCCTACCTCACCCTCCAAAATAGCTGGGACTACGGGCATGCACCACCATGACCAGATAATATTTTTAAATTTTTGGTGGAGATGGAGTCTTGCTATGTTGCCCAGGGTGGTCTTGAACTCTTTTCCTCAAGTCATGCAGCCAGGCCTTCCAAAATGTTGAGATTACAGGCATGAGCCACTACAAAAATCTCTTAATTTAGCTTCTATTATGTGCATGGCATTGTGCTGAGGGTTATAAATTGGTCACTATTCTTAAAGAACATATACATTTTTGAGAGACAGAGCAAGAGACTGGTATGAAATCTCAAACAATAATTTAAATTAATAAAAATAAAAATAAATGACAAATAAACAAGTAGTTTAGTGTTCTGTGACAGAGAAGTCTGGGCTTTGGAATCAAATGTGGGTATATAAGTCCTAGCTCTGACACTGGCAAGCTGTGTGATTTTGGCCAAATTACACAACCTCTCTAGGCCTCCTTTTCCTCATCTGTAAAATAGTGATAAAAAGAGATATACCTCATTGGGTTATTAAGAGGATCAAACAAGATAATGTCTGAAAAATGCTTAGCACAGCGCTTGGTACATAGTAAAAGATGTCAACTACTGTTTTTTTGGGTTTTTTTTGAGACAGAGCCTCAAGCTATCCCCCTGGGTAGAGTGCCGTGGCTTCACAGCTCACAGCAACCTCCAACTCCTGGGCTCAAGGGAGTCTCCTGCCCCAGCCTCCCAAGTAGCTGGGACCACAGGCGCCCACCACAATGCCCGGCTATTTTTTGGTTGCAGCCATCGTTGTTGTTTGGCGGGTCTGGGCTGGATTCAAACCCGCCTCCTTAGGTGTATGTGGCTGGCGCCTTAGCCACTTGAGCCACAGGCGCCGAGCCATGTCAACTACTGTTGCTGTTTTAATTACCCAAGCATAGGGATCAATAAACTTTCTGTAAGAGCCAGATAGTAAACACTTTATAGACCTTGTAAGCCAATACAGTATCTGTAGCAATTATCTATTGTAGCATGAAAGTAGCCATGACCATAGATAACAAATGGCTGTGGCTCTGTTTCAATAAAATTGTAGTTATAAATACTTAAATTTGAAATTTTATATAATTTTCACATGTCACAGAATATTATTTCTTTTCATTTTTTTTCCCCAAATCACTTAAAAATGTAAAAACCACTCTTAGCTCATAGGCTGTACAAAAACAGCCAGGGGGCTAGGTTTGGTCTGCCAACGCCAGTTCCAGCCTACTGAAATGGCTGCCACTTCCTTCTATAGATTTTGCTGCAGAGGAAAATCCATTTGGTGGATCCGTAATATCCTAATTCAGTGTCTGATTAACAAGGTTATAAATCAACCCAATGACAGCTAAAACTTCATATAAAACAATGCCTGCAGCTTACTTGTACACAAGCCAAGGTATGTGAATAAACAATACTTAACTGTTGGCTTGTACACAAGATATAAAATAGAAAAGACGCTCAGCTCCTTTGGTGTACGAGCACCTTGTGTACTGCACAAGGAGGTAAGCTGCTCTTGACAGGTGCAGGGGTGAAGGGATTGGCTGTGTGTGTACTTTGCTTCTCAGCATTGTGTGCAGAGAACTGCAGCTTTAAGAACCATTATGGTGGGTTACAAGCCCCCAAGTTTTCACCCTTAAATTTAAAATTTTATATAATTTTCACATGTCACAGAATAGTATTTCTTTTGATTTTTTTCCAAATCACTCAAAAATGTAAAAACCACTGTTAGTTCATAGGTTGTACAAAAACAGCCAGGGGGCCAGCTTTGATCTGCCAACCCCAATTTGCCTACCCCAGTTCCAGCCTAGAAGATAGAGATGGAAGAAGAGACAGTGTGTGCTGAATCAAAAAAGCTGGAGAAAATGAGAGCGCGCACAAGGAACCTGCCAGAAACAGGCTGAGTCCCACCAATGTGAAAATCAGATCACAAATGATTTATCTGTATAACAGTCAGGCATCCCAAGTAATGTCATGTAATCCCTATTTCCCTTCTTTCTTCTTCTTCTCCCTTACCCTCTTAAGTATTTGAGAATAGAAATAGGACATTGTGTTTGACTTTCTACTGCCATCTAGGAAGGTTTTTACTCTCTAGTTCCTATCAAATTCCTAGAAGGGCAGAAATTCTTTCTCTGATGGTATAAAAATGCCGACTTATCCTAAAACATTGCAGTTACTAAATTTGTTTCCCTTGACCCAGAGGACATGCAAGCCTTTTTTTTTTGAGACGGAGCCTCAAGCTATCCCCCTGGGTAGAGTGCCATGGCATCACAGCTCATAGCAACCTCCAACTCCTGGGCTCAAGCGAGTCTCCTGCCTCTGCCTCCCAACTAGCTGGGACTACAGGTGCCCGCC
>CAUYQV010162013.1:0-24677 GCA_963574575.1 Galagoides demidoff | reverse complement strand
TGGCCCAGAGAAAAATACTCTTTTTTTAAAAATTATTTTTATTTATTTATTTATTTATTTTTGTAGTTTTTGGCCGGGGCTGGGTTTGAACCTACCACCTCCGGCATATGGGGCTGGCACCCTACCCTTTAGAGCCATAGGCGCCACCCCAAAAAATACTCTTGATGAATTTTTTTTTTTTTTTTTTTTTTTGAGACGGAGCCTCAAGCTATCCTCCTGGGTAGAGTGCCATGGCAATACAGCTCATAGCAACCTCCAACTCCTGGGCTCAAGCGAGTCTCCTGCCTCCTCCTCCCAAGTAGCTGGGACCACAGGCGCTTGCCACAACGCCCGGCCATTTTTTGGTTGCAGCCATCATTGTTGTTTGGTGGGCCGGGGCTGGGGATTCGAACCCGCCGCCACCTTAGGTGTACGTGGCTGGCGCCTTAGCCGATTGAGCCACAGGCGCCCAGCCAGGACCCACAAACTTTATATCCATTAAAGTGACTCTGGGGCAGGAGGTGACAAGTGTAGGTTGAGGCTTCACAACACCCCCCAAAGTTCCTAAGTTTAATACAAATTGGAGAGCCTCAGACCATCTGACCTGCCTGACCTCAAAACAAAGTACAAATAACCCAAAAAAGGATCTCTGCAGTCCAGGAGCTTGAGGTTGCTGTGACTATGATCAGGGCACTCTACCCAGGGGGACCGAGTGAGACAATGTCTCCAAAAAAACACCTAAAAATTTCCCGGTGTTATGTTTTCTTAGTCTCCCACAGAGAATGCTAAATGCTGAGCAGAGCTCAGGCTCTGGGTCTCACCCCGAAGCAACTTCAGCCATTTACTATCCACGGTCTGACGGGAGAATTCAGAGGCCACCTTCACTTCTGCACAGCCATTCAGAGGGACATTGTGCTACACGGCTGAACCTGAGTGGCCTCAAGAATTAGAGATGATATTTCTCTTTCTCTATTCTCTTTTTTCCTGTTAATTTCTCTTCATAAAGTAAACAACCTTTTGCAGTCCTTACTGCTGTTCTTAAGAATCCCTGGGATCTGTTAATCTTTTTTCTTTGACTCCTAGAGTCTGCTGAAACCATTTTCTACTGTCCATGCTTATATCACAAATTCAGTCTTCAATGCAGAAATACAACCAGCAGGAACACCAGCGGATCTTTAGGAAATCAGCCTCATAAAAGAGGCTAAAAATACAAGCACACACAGTTTTATCTGAGTTACAGTTAACAAAGTTAATTTGACAACTTTGCTGGTGATAACAGGTGGAGTTCAAAGAGAAAACTCCACACGGTAAGCAAAAGTATTAAGTTGTCCAAATGTTCTCCTATACCAATTCCAAACTGCCTGTCATGTACTCTAGAGAATAACAAAGAAAAGTCTGGCAGTGGCTCTATAAATAGTTTAGAGTAATTTTTAAAACACCTTTAAAACACTCAATGACAATCCCAGCAACATAAATATTTGTTGAATTAAATGATACCGAAGGTTATAGACATTTGAACTCATAAACAAAATTTCCAATCATTTTCCTATTTGCTGTTAGAAAAATAAGAGCCAAAGAAGACACAGCTGATGAACTAGTCACAAGTTAAAACTGATTCCTAAGGACCTCCATGGCATCTTATTCAACAAAGGAGTAAAAAAACTTAGGCATGATGAGAAACCGCTAAGGAGCCCTAAAGAGCTCAGAGTATATATTCTGACCCTCAGTGAGTCCTAGCTCCTGTGCACCCATCAATTTATTCGCCTTTAGAATGGGAACAGAAGCGGCAGTCATGAGTAATTGCTAATAAAAGCCTCCATGCCTCTGGCAGAAACACAAGTGCTTGTTGATAATGATCATTTTCCCAGACCCTGGTTTATATTTCTCCATTAACATTCCAGTGACCAACTCTCAAGTTCCCAAGATCCTACGGATTTGGGTCTCTGACTAAGAGACCAAAGACGGAGCTGAGATTTGAAGTATCCCAAGTTGCCAACTCCGAGAAGTAGTAGCTGCCTCCCTAACCCCCAGAGGAGTCATTACCCACGTCTGCGCCACACGCAATTCTTCACTGGGATGACGACACCCAATCTTTGTGATAAAAATGCACTCAAGGACACCACCCCTAAGAACTTGCTTCTCTTGGACCCACCAAAGGATAAAATGTTCTCAATGCTGCTCCTAAGATAAACACCCTTCCCCAAATTCCCCCTTTAACTGGTTGGTTGACTGTCCCCTGGGTGTGACTGAGGGTTTATCCTGGGTGTGTAACCAAACTGGAAAAGTCTTACTGATTTTTGAGTACCCTGACAAGGAGGATGGTGGCAGCAAGAGCAGACAGCAATGACGTTGACACACTGCAGAACGATGTCCTGTGTGAGGAGACTGCCCTGTGGTCTCTGTGTCCCCGTCCAGCTCTAAGTCCACCGTCAGCTCTGTAGCACTGACCACCACCGACGGTCAGACAGAGATGACAGGGCCAGCAGAATGTCATCTTCACTGGGATGACAACACCCAATCTTTGTGACCAAAATGCACTCAAGGGAAAGAAATTATACACCAGGTCTTAGTGGAATAATCAAAAGTCCAGTACTGGCCACAGGTTGTAAAATACCCAACTATCTATCTATGCTCACCTCTCCCCAAATGTGAATGTGCATTAAATGTAGATTGAGAATAAATAATGATAATAAATTGTAAATAATTAGTACCTGAGGTTCATTTATCAATATCCTCTCATGAAATCCCTTAGGGTAAAATGCTACATTCTTCTTTTGAAGAAGCAAGTTGTAAAAAAATTTTTTCCCAAACACCCTTCAAATTTAGAAACTCCCCTGGTTTCCAAAGGGCCGACTGAAAGGCAGAGACTTCAAAATGACACTCCCAGCTCTGTAAGCTCGTCCATCCTGAGAAGTCAGCTTTGCTCAAGTGACTTTTTCACCTGGAAACATTACTCACAACCAAAGAGAGAAAACAGTAAACGATGGTATTTAGGAGAGCCTAAAATGCACCCATTTTTGGACTTTTTGGACACAGTCAACTTCTAAGGTTTATGAGAGCTAGTTACTGATTCCTAAATGGCAAAACATTTCTACTCCGAAGGAGATACTGCTGACAGATTTAAAAATAAGAGTAACTTGTCATATTCCAAATTAACTCTAAACATATTCCACCCCTTTCCAATGGCCAGAATAACAAAACTTTTTTCAAACGGAGGCCTTCTTTGGGCTTGGTTTTTGAAATTTTATTTTAAATGTAGTAATAAACTTTCTTGTAGTTGGGCTTAGAAAGAAAGGATTCCCTTACTCATTGTCTATTACGGCGATTTACATGATCTCCTGGCAAACGAAGAAATTCAGAAACATCTTTATAGATCTAAAATTACTGCATTTTAAATAAGAAAGACCTGTTAAAATAAACAACCGGTTTTGGATGGTGAGGATTCCACCAACATTAGAATGTCTAATAATAAATTACTGTCAGCTGATTATCTGCCTGATTGAAAATATTTCCATCTCTCAGTTTACTCTACTGCCTGAGGAAATTCAGTATTATAAATTGCCATTTGGATTGCTAATTATAAACAACACAGACCACTTCATTATATACAAGTTTTTAAAATGCCACCATTTCTTTCCACTCCAATTTTGTGAACTTATGCACACTGGTAACTTTTTTTTATTTTTTCAGCACATTTTATATCCTGTAGTTTTCATGTTTTTACCTGACACAGCTCACTTCTGTGAGTTACTTAAACTATAAATCATCCAACAAAAGGTTAAAAAAGCTCAGTAACTTTAATTGCAATTTATGCCTCTCATTTGAGTTGAACTTTTCATGCATTGCCTCTACCAAAGTGCTAAACATTTAGCTCTGTCTAGCAAAAAAAAAAAAAAGAAAAAAGAAGAAAGAAAGAAAAGAAAAAGAAAAAAAAGGAAAAGAAAAGAAAAAGAAATTATACGTTCATTACAGAAGCCAGAGACTTTTTCTTTATTAATAAAAAAGATTATATTCATCTAATCGTGTTGATCCTGAACTTAACTTAAAAACAACAAAAAATGCTTTCAAAGTATGGTATTTGCAAAACCCCCGAGAAGTCACTAATGGGATTCCCATGATCTAATACATGTAAGGCTTTAACTGTAATTGTAAACCCACTGAAGGCTTATGATCTGAAAGTATGGACTATTGTAGCCAGTTTTTATGGGTTTAATTCCACCAGCAAATCCTAGTGTCTATATTTTAATTCTCAACTAGAGCAAAACCACGACACATTTTCAGAAGAACAGTCTGAGGAAATAAGAGGGCAAGAAAACCTTTGCCAACAACCACCCTTTCCCACAAGCCATCACGCTAAAAGCACAAGACCGCACACAACTTTAGTCGGTGATCTATGGCAATTCGCTTTTAACACTTGCAAAACTACATATGAATCATTTTATTTTCATCTGCTTTACTTCCCACACAAGGTTCAATAAACAGAACTTACTCAGCCTTGACTGGCTGAATGACTACTTTCTGAGGCTGTTCAATTACTCCTTTTCTGACATGTTTTCTTCTGTGATCCAATTTTGTGACTCCCATGAGCCAAAAAAAGCTGCCTTCAAGTTAACAAGGGCACAAAGTCACTGAAAATTCTGGCAGCACTAGACTATACCAAGGGTGCTTAGAAGTTGTTCTGTTTTGTGCTAGTAGCTTCCCACATGCAGTGCTTATGACGAAGATAGACCCTCTCTTTTTCCCCAAAGGGATCTGAGTTGTCCTAGCAAACTCAAAACAAGATTTGGACTACCTCCCCTATTCCGTGTATAAGGGGACTATTAATCCAAGTGTCCACACACAGCCTACACAAAAACGTAAAAGTATCAACATGGAGATATCTAACTTGTTTCTAAAAATTATTTGTTCCTTATTTCAGAGATTTCTTAGTTTTTAAAATTCCGTATTACAAGGTTATAGGATAACAGGCTTAATTCTACCTTACAGATAAATTAATTTTAAAAATAAATAACTGGGGCCACACCTGTGGCTCAAAGGAGTAGGGTGCCGGCCCCATATACTGGAGGTGGTGGGTTCAAACTCAGCTCCAGTCAAAAACTAAAAAAAAAAAAAAAAAAAAAAAAAATTATAAAAATAAATAGCTAAACATAGTTAACTTCATAATTGAACACAGGTAGGAACAATTTGATTTTAAAAGAACTTTGCCATATGTGTATATATTTATTGGTTATAAATATATAGGGGCTATCAATGGAACAAAGAGAAAACGGGCTTCCAAGCCTTGTGCACTAAGAGCTTTTGGCCTGAAAGTTCCAAAAAAATCTTTCAAAACCACTGCTGGCTCTTCACTTCATTATTTCAGTGTTAAATACAATTTCATTTATTTCATGCCACCCATGCAACAAACATAACCTCAAAGGTTCTTTTGGTTTGGAAAGCATTCCAAATCAAAAATTTGAAAGCACTGTCAGTAACTTTTTTCTTTTTGCTATAACCACCTTTCTGTAACTTAACTCCTATTAATACCAAGACACCTGGAAATTTGGAGCTTCTCCCAACGCAAAGTATTTTTGACGTTTTCAGAGATTAATTTCACTAATAAATAATATACTTATTTCTCTTTATCTTTCCCATTGGTCAGCGATGTTTTTAGTGACTTAAAGTCAGCTTGTGCCACAAACACAACATACTCCGGAAATATCTCCCAAAGGGAGATCGTTTTAAGCAAAGTTCAGTGAATTCAGGATTCTGTTGAGAACCTCGGATATTGATTTACCTGTAAAATCCCCAGGGGAGACAGTGGGAGGTTGGGCAAGTTAACTCAAAGTAAGAAGCAAGGCCGCCAGGTTCAAGTTGAAACTCACACCACCACTTCCTGAAAGAGTGATTTAGGTGTTGAACCAGGTCAAGGGTTCGAACTTTCTGACTGAAAACCACAGCGGTGCCAGGAAGGAGGAAGCACACGAGCAGCCCACCCCGAAGTTGCCTTTACTTTGTTTCCAAGTGACCCGTACCCTGCCTGGCCCTTCAAAATGCCCACCGCTTGCAGGAGCGCAGGAAAGGAACCCCCTTAACTCCTTCCTCTCGCCCTGGAGTGGGAAAGCAGAGGCGACCCGCACTGGCCTGAGAGCTGCCGCACCTGCTACCTCAGCTGGGCGTCTTACCCGTACAGGAATGCAGGGGCTTGGGCCGCACTACCAGCGACGGGCACACGGAGTAGAGGGAAAGTTTCTCAAAGTAGTCGCAGGTCTCCTTGGAGAGGATCTCGTCGATCATGAAGGTCTTGTAGCGCCGCCTGGCTGCTTTGTGCTGGCCGGGCGAGCTCAGCCTCAGCTCGGCGTGGCAGTGCATGGTGAGCCGGGGCGAGCGCCGGTCCGGCCCGGGCCGCGGAGGCTGGGGCGCCGGCGGGGGGCCGAGCCCCGCTCCTAGGCAGCAGAGTACTCACAGAGCGGAGCGGGCACCGGGCGCGCCTGCCGCGCGTCTATACCCACCCGCGAATCAGCATCTTCGCCAAGCCCTTTTGGGACAGCGCAGCTGTCAATCAGCGCGTGCTTCCTGCAGGGCCGGTGCGGACTGCGGCCGGAGGGGCGTCGCGCCCACCCCGCCCCGCCCGCGCGACCCGGACGCCGACCTGCGCGCCTCGCGCCCCGCCGCTCTAGCTCACCGCCTCCTGCCCGTCGGTGTCTCGCGCTCCGCCGCCTGGCTCTCTATTTTAAGACACTCACTTTGGCTCTGCTCCCCGCCCCCCTCCTGGGACGAGCTCCAGGTGTATGAGCAGGAGAGTGCGCGCGAGTGTGCCCTCGGTGCGGGGAGCGCGCGCCGCCCGCCGCCAGGACATGGGCCGGCCGCTCCCGGGGGCAGTGTCCCCCGCGTGCACCTTAGCGCCTGTCCTGCCACTCGCGGGCTGGGCTCCCCAACCCCTGCAATCCAGCAGGAGGGCACTTATTAGAAATAAGTTTAGTCCTCCCCGAGACCCGCTTTGGTTGCGGGCGACAGAGCGGGAGGCTCCCGAGAACCGCTGTGCCTTTGTCCTTCCCCGCATGGACCGTTTCCTGAGACCATGGCCTCCGCTCGCAACCCCGCATCTCGGGACAGGCCGGCGCGCTCTGAGCGTGGGGCATTTGCGCGGACGTTGCAAATTTGATTGCCTCTCCAAGATCCCGAACGATAAGTGACCCGGGACCAGTCCGTTACACCAATAAAAAACTGCAAAAATGGTAACTAATAACAGCTTGCCGGTGTTTTCATGTTTAAACTCCGTTTATAAAAACGATTTTCCTTCCCGGAAGGGGCCATCGCAGCGCGACTCCAGGGTGCAGGGACCTAGGGTGGCAGACCCCACCCGGCTTTCCCAGCGCCCGATCCTGCCGCGGAAGCGGCTTTCGTTCCCCCGACCCTCGTGGCGAGGTGGGGTTCAGGGAGCCGCACAGACTGGTGTTTATTTGGTGCTTCGTCTTTTTTCTTTCTGAGCGCCTAGCACCAACTCTGTTTTAATCAAAATCTATACGAACTTTTCTTTGTAAATGGAAGTGGTGGGTGACAGGGACACCCCAGCGAGCCTCTGCGCGTGGGACTGCTCCACTGCCGGCGCCCAGCCGGAGTACAGCCGAACAGCTCGGGGCGCGCTAGTTTCCACGATTTATTCTCGCAATCGGTGTGCAGGGAGTTGAAAGGAAAATGCACCGTAGGAACTCTGAGCATCACAGTCTCGGGCGGCCTTCGCCAGCGCAGACTGTGGGGTCCGTGACATTTCCTTGCCGCTCTCCACCGGGAAGCAGCGCGAGTCTCCGCCGGGCTCCGAGGAGCCACTTGCCCGGAGGACCCTGGCAGCCGCGGAAACAAGTCCCCGCGTGCGCCTGGACGGGTGATTAAACTCAAAGGAAGGGACACGCCTGGAGAACTAATAATTAGGTTTTTAAAGAAAATAGATGTTAATAGAGCGAGTCGTGGCCTAGCATTAGACATGGCCGCAACGCGTCTTTGAGGAGCTTCCAGCCCCAAGTGCTCACGAACTGGCTTCCCTCCCCTCCACTGACACTGTTTTAGTTTATTCTCTTTCTTCACGCGGAGGTGGCTGGAAGGCCCGAGACATCCGGAACCAGGTGTCCGGGCAGCGGCTCGCGTCCCGCAGCAGGGCCCTGGGGTCGCCCGGCGGACCCAGGAGCCCTCCCTGCTTTGGTGGCGGTAACCTGCGGCTTATCCGCTGTCGAGGCGTGGGCCGGGGATGGCTCTGGCTCAACCCAGCCGCCCACGCCCACGCCACGAACTGCAGGTTCTCCTGGGCGCTGGCAGGCAGGGGCCCGCCGGGGCTCTCTGCGCCCCACGGGAAGGCGCGCAGCTGCAGGCAGCCGCCGATCGCCCCAGCGGGCGTTTGGCGGGATCCAAGAGCGCGGCGTCGAGGCGACCCCACGCGCAGCGCCACTGCGAGGCGGGGTCGGAGTGGCCCCAGCACCTGAGCGACAACAGCATGGGGACCTGTCTTTGCCCTACTCTTCCTTCCTCGACTTCCCTTCTCCTCTCGGGCGCTTCTGGTACCTTCCACCGCCCCTGTCCTTTGCCGCTTTCTTCCACATCCCTACATTTTCAGCCTCCTCTCCTGGGTCGAATTCCCTCTCTTCTTTCCTCTTTCTGCCCTTTTCTTTTTTTTTACCATTGCTACTCTTGTTTCTCTTTTTTTTCCCCTTCCCTTCTCATCTCCTTCTTTCCTTTCTGCGTATTCAGGTCTAGAGTTGCGCTCCTGTGCCCCTGCGGGAGGCTGCAGCCAGCTCACTGCCCAGGACAGTGCGGAAGGCCCGCAGCCTGGCCAGCGGGAATCGTCCTCGAACCCGCCCGACTTTGGCTGGCAGCGTCCTCCAGTGCTCTCCCTCTCCCGGCTTCCACTGGCCACAGTTCGCCCAGACCCTCCGGGAAGACCAGTCCTTTGATTTGAAATTCGCGGTGTTTTAATAGCTAAAGAAGTAAAACATTCCTATTCAGCTCCTGGGAATCTTCCCTCTTATTTTTTCCTCGACAAGGGCAAGAAATCTCAAAGGAGGTCTATGGCACGTGCAGGAGAGAGATTTCTGATTTCCAGATCTTGGAGTCTGGGGCTTTGCGCTCTCTGTCGTTAATACCCTAAGCTGAGCCTCCGTTTTCCCCGTTGTAAATAGTAATTCTAAAATCTGCACAAGGCTGGGCTCTCATAATCCATGCCTTATAGAAGCTTGTTCTTTTCGATCAGAATGCACTCCGCACCTCATCACCTCCCTCCTGTGCCCGGAAAAACTGAGCTGGAGACTCATCTGAAATGTCGCCTTCTCTGTGGAGTGTTTCCCCAAGACTCCTGCTGTTCCCACATCTGTGCGGTGGCATTTCCTGCACTATCTTTTGCGTGTTTATTTCACCCACTGGACGATGAACTCCTGGTGGGCCAGCGCCTATGCGGTCTCAATTCATCCTCTGTCACCAGTACCCGCAGAGCCCCTGTCACATCGCAGGTTCTCAGTAAATACGTCGGAAACAAATTAATCCCTGAAAGCTGGGGAAGTTAGATAATATACGTTACGTGGGACATCAAATCCTAATTAGTTGTGCTAAGTTTGTCTTTCTCTTTGAGTCTTTCCCTCTCTCTTTAATAATTTTGCTGGTAAGCAATGGTCCAACCCAATTCCTCTCTGCTCCCCTGTCTCCCTTTTTTCCACTCCCTCTCTCCTGCTTTCAGACTGTTTGTGCTTCTGTTGGAGGAAGCACACCCCAGCTGTCAATCACAAACTGGGGCTTTGGTCAGAATCGTGGAGGGTTTTATTTCCAACGCTAATGAAGTGGCTGGAACAGCAAACATCTGCCCATGAGACTCAAACCTTTTCCAGCTGCTGGAGACCCACAGACAAGTCCCAGCCTCCTTGACTAGACCCGGGCAGTGTCTGTTCCCACACCCTAGTGGGTGGAGGGACACATACACAGTGGAGGAGGCGAGGGGTGTACCCTGACCCACACTTAGGTGGGCATGAAAGGGGATGAAAATCACACCTTCCAAGAGGCTACAGGGCTCAGCTCCCCTACCCCCACCTGGCACCTAATTCCTGGGACAGAGCCCAACCAAAGAGAAGAGGGGGAGGAAATCTTTGCAAAGTTAGTGTTGGAGGTTCTGTCAACTAGAAACCAAAGAATTCCTCTTCACTGGTTCCCCTCACACCTAACATCTCCACTCAGCTAGAACTCTTGACATTTAATTAAGCAAAATGGTATTTTAAAATCCTAGTGTGACACTCGAATTGCATCCAGGACTTACCCCTAGATGGACTCAGCTTGACTTTTAGTTTAACTCTCCTTTTATAATCTTGGGCTGTACCTTGACAGAGATATTCGGAAGCAGCCGGGATATAACATCTTAAAATTATTCTAATTCATTTCCCAACCATCTTTTCTTCAAAGGGTACAGAGGGTGTCAAAACATTTCTTACATTCTAGTAAAGCATATGTAATAACTTGTATTTCAGCCCCTAAGTTTCGAAATAGTTTCAGACATGTAAAAGCAACATAGGGAAAGCCTTGTAAGTTAATATTCCCATGGGCCGCAGGGCCGTGCCCGACTGCTGCCGATGGAGACCAGCAGAGCAGCCTCAAATAACAAGTCAGAGGAGGTGTACGTGGAAGGGAGCTTAGTTTACAAAACTCTCAGACACTGTAAAGCTTCTTTTTAAAGGAGGACACAAACGCAATTCACTTGACAAAGGGGCTTGGAAAGGATTGAGTAGATCGTTCAATCCCTCTCAAAGCATCTTCCCGGAGGAAAAGTTTAAACTGAGGAAAGATAAGACCGTGGCAATATCTACAGAACACCGAACATTCCCATGCAGAGTGAAAATGCAATAAATCACTGGGGGTTCCCAACTTCTAGAATCTTGGTATAGAGATTAAAAGCTGCTGATTATTTCCGTTTTTAATTGCACTATCCTCCCATCAAATAGTTATATTTCTGAAAATACCCTGTGTGTCTCAATTATCTCGACTGATACAGCCAGGAATATAAAACTTAGTTTCTTCTAGGTTTGCTGTAGTATTGTGAAAAGAGATATAGAAGTTCAGGTCATCATTTGATTTTGACCTCCCCCTACCCCCCTCATGAAAAGGCTGCAGTAACCGGACAGAGTGATACTTTCACATAGGTGATGCAGCAGTGTCCTGGCTCTCTGGAGTTAAGAGGAAAAAACTTTGGAGCCAGGCAAACCTGGGTTCCATTCCCAGCATGGTCATTTAGTAATTTCTCTGTGTTCTTGTCCTCAACCATCACATGGGGGTGAGGACAGCCTACTCAGAGTTTGCCAGGGGATCTCTCACACCAATCCTACGCTGACTCATGAAATGCCTTTACTTTTTCAATAAGACGGGCAATCTGCTATCAAAAACCATCACAAAAGAAAACTGCAATTTTCGAGGAGTGTTTTTTTGTTTTGGGTTTTTTTTTTTTAATAGAGTGTCACTCTGTCACCCTGGGCAGAGTGCTGTGGCATCATCACAGCTCACAGCAACTGTCTCCATGGCTCAAGCCATCCTCTTGCCTCAGTCTCCCAGGTAGTTGAGACTACAGATGCCCACCAGCTACAATGTTGGGCTAGTTTTGGCTGGTCTCAAACTCCTGAGCTCAAGCAATCCACCTACCTTGGCCTCCCAGAGTGCTAGGATCATAGGCATGAGCCACCCAGCCCAGCCTAAAACTACAATTTAAAAAGCCTGCATCTGCTGTTTCACTTGTATTTCAGGGTGAGTTTTGCTCAATGTTCAAAACCTGGTTCAAAACCAAAACATGAAGAGTGGGAGAGGCAGAAGACAGGACTGTTGTTAACTAAGGAAATGACCTGGCCACCTGGAGTCCCTGGGTGCTGCTTGACATCTAGCCCTTCGGCCACAGACTCAGAGCACCTGCATCCATCAATTATTCTAATCAGCACATCACAGGGCTCTGGGTCCTCTATAATTCTGATTTTTTTTTTCTTGTCAAAAAGTGCCATGGGCAAGGTGGCTCATGGCTATAATCCTAGCACTCTGGGAGGCCGAGGCAGGTGGATTGCTTTAGCTCATGAGTTCAAGACCAGCCTAACCCAAGCAAGACCCCACCTCTCTACTAAAATTAGAAAAGCTGAGGCAAGAGGATCACTGGAGACCAAGAGTTAGAGGTTGCTGTGAGCTTTGATGCCATAGCACTCTACCCAGGTGAAAGCTTGAGACTTTGTCTCAAAAAAATTAAGTTATGTTTATTATTCCCTGAGCCATGGCACCACCTGTGGCTCGAAGGAGTAGGGCGCTGGCCCCATATACTAGAGGTGGTGGGTTAAACCCCACCCCAGCCAAAAATTGCAAAAAATAAACAATAAAAATAATTAATTTTTTGAAAACTGTGCCATGATCCTGTGCCCACAGGATGACATCTCATGCAAATTATCTCACACAACAGTTTTACTTTCTCCTCAGCCTCACGTAGTCCTTGGTTAGGTTTCATGTGGATTCTCTGTAGTCTCCCCCAACCCAGTGAGGTAGGATTTCAAAGAGAACAAGTGGTCAGTCGGTCATTAGCATTGCCTGTAAATCAAGGACAAGAAGCCTCCTGTGTCAGCTAGTGCAGGGGAAAATGTGTGGAGCCAGCCTGCCTCTGAACACACACCCAGAGCTTTGGACGATTAAGGAAATCAGCTGGCACGATTGTTACTATGCTAATACGGAACAATATTTACTAGGAACGCTGGTGCAACATGCCAATCAGAGAACGTAATGGTCTCCCTGCTCCAGGTCCTTAAGGGAAAAGAGGTTGGTACAAACTCCTGGACACAGATGCTAATCACCTACTTAGGTCTAAGTGTACAGGATGTATTTGTGTGTGTGTGTGTGTGTGTGTGCGCATGCCCATGTGCTCCTATATATCTGTATGTGGATACATGCAAAGCTGTGCCCACATTCTGCTTTCTTTCTTTTTACTTTCTTTTTTTCTTTCTTTTTTGTCTCTCTCCTTCCTTCCTTCCTTTCTCTCTTTCTCTCCTTCTTTCTTTCGCATGAGAACAGGGAGAAAGGGAATGAAAAACAGAAAAAGGAGGTGCACTTGAAAAATCTCATTTATTAAATAAATTCAAGGGGACTCCTCAATCTTATAAGGGAAAATAAAGAAAAAGATGCTAAGTGAGCCAGCCCGCCCAATTTTTCACATTTGTAGTATCTTTCTGTCCTATGCTTAGCCCATGCTTTTATGCACGCAAAGAAATTTGGACTGTTTCTTTTTCTAAGAAATCTTTCCATAATTTGAAATATTTCTTACAATCATAGACTTTTAAGAGAAAGTTGGTCCCTGTGAGCTATTTATAAGGAATACTACCATCAATAGCTATTACAACATAGCAAACGTGCTCAAAGCAAAATAGAAACACGAAAAATAATATGGAAAATTCTAGCACTGAACACTCTTATATAAAAAAAAATTAAGAAAATGCAAAAGTATGGTTTTCGGGATAATCTGAGTTGAATGAATTTTTTCTTAGGTTTCATTCATCTGGGGGAGGGGGGGTTATGCAGAGAAATATGTTGCTTCACTTTAAGCAGAGACAGGAGAATTTTTATAGATCTCTAGTGCTGTGGTTTTTCCTCCATTAACTTTCAAAAGTTACAGGGACCCTTAGAACTAAATAGGCTCTAAATTACTAAAGTAAATGAATGAGATGGTGTCCATATCTCTGCCTTTCAATTATGCAAGCAGCCTGCCCTTTTAAATAGAACTTGAAATCACAGAACAGAATCCCCAATTCCATTGCCAGTCCACACATCCCGATACGTTTACTTAAGTCAATTATTGTGTCTCTTAGATTATGTCTACACAGGCTGCCAAAACATTTGGTCATTTCAATCAGTTCAGTAAAAGATTCTGCCAAGTCAAGAGAAAAATTAGTCAAATTACTCGTTTGTATAGGCAGAACAATGGATTAAGTAAGTGGATATAGCTCAAAAGGCTTGGGTTTTCTTTTCTAAACCAGAATGCAGTTCATGGTTCATCAAGGGGTTATGATTTTTATCAGTTAGTGTTTGGGAGGTGTTCTGACTGATCTTCAGTCCAAAATGTAATGGGTATGAAGATGGCTTAGCCATGTCCCTGAGATAATTATGTGTCATTTGAGTTCTATGCTCTCAAGGCTGGGACTGAGCCAGAATTACGCTGGAATGGTGTTTGCTAAATGTTAAAAAATAAAAGTAGCAGTACTAGAAATCACAAAAGAGTGCTTTTTCCTCTGGAATCCACTGGCTTCCCAGTGTGCATTTGTCCTCACTCCGACAAAATCGGATACAGGATTTGAATTACCAAACACAAATAAGAAACTCCCTTTCCCAAAATGCTGCTCTATAAAATCAAAATATATCCTTTCATTTCTTTAGTCTACATCGGGGGTGCCCAACATGGCTTTTTCTGCCACACATTGGAAGAAAAGCTGTCTTGGGCCACACATTAAATACACAGACACCAACGAAAGCTGATGAGCAAAAAAAAGGTCCGTGCACAATTTTCACGATGTCCAACACCACAGACAAGCAAAACAGGCCTTAAAAAATCCCCATGCAGAAAATCCCCACAGGCTGCAGATTGGACACCCCTTATATATTATTATAGTATCTCCATTGGGTATTTGGAATTTCATATCATTATCTTTGTGGCCTGCATAGTGACAGCCCCAAAGAGAAAGAAATGCTGGGTGTGGGGAGAGTCAGGAACCCAGCCCAACATTCTGCCCCTGCCACCCCATATTCCCTTACCCACTGGCACACTCACTCATGAATTAAAAATCCTCTGATCTGAAAAGTTCTAAAAAATTGATTTAGAAATCTGTATCAGAGTACAAGTTCTCACTTAAATAAATGTACTATACAAAAAAAAAAATTTTTCATATTCATTTGGGGTGATATTAAGTACAGATGACCTGCCCATGTCTAATTTTATATGACTTTGTTCTCTGTGTGTAGATTTGAAGTTTAAAGACCAGAGACAATTAGGAACAATTACTGTCATCACTGAATAATATAAACTTTATATTAACTTTATGACTCATCCTCCTACTGAACCTTCCAGAGTATGCGATCTCTTAGGCTGATGTCTATGTATAACTTGTTAAATGTCTATAACTTAATTCCCAAACGTTAATTATTAATGAATTTGTTTTTTAAAAAAAGATGTCTTTCTATCTCCTTTAAGAGAGAAAATAGCTCTGTTTCAAAAATGAAGACATTTTTTAAAAACTCAGTTCTATAGATAGGAGGAAGATAATTTTTTTAGAAAGAGAAAAAGTTGTATTTAGAATCTCAGTATGAGTAGAATCTTGCTTTATGAAAAAAATAAATTTTACTAATAGGTTAACTAAAGGGTAAAATATGAGGTTTAGTGAAGGAAGGGTAGGTTCAGATAGTTTAAAGGGAAGATTTTGGTTTTGACATAGGCAGATTGGAAGTTGGTGGGATGAAGACTTTTTGGAAAATTAGGCATAAGGACCTTGGACAAAGAATCAAAGAATAGGATAAACTCCAGTGATCAAACAGGAGAATAGAGGGTAGATGGCAGTTAACTTCTCCTGGACAGGGCTAGAATTTGCTTTCCCTCTGTAAGACTAATTATGCAGAGATTTATGCCTTTGTTTAGGATAATTTCAGACAAGTAGGTTTTACAGCTGTGAAGACAAAGCCTTGGAAAACAGAAAGGGAGCAGGGCAAGAAGGAGGGTGTAGAAGAGAGGAGAGCGTGGCATTGAACAGAATATGCAGATTCGGACGTTCCGAGAACCTCAAAACTATTAACACGCAAAGAGAAAAGTGTCCAACCTGGAATTCAAAGTTCAGAGCACACACACCCCACATACACACAAGCTAAATAGCTGACAAGTAGGTTACAGTCCTGATGATAAACTAAGATGTCATTTATTTACAAGGTAATGTTTCGGAGCACAAAGACCCATGTAAAAGAGGCTGCATTAGTCACTGTCTGTGAGAATATAAACGGGTATGACATTTCTGGAGGGCAGTTTGGCATGATGTCTCAAACTCTTCGATCGATGCAGCAATCCCATTCCAGGAACTGAAAGTAACCCTGAGCTTCTCAGATCACCGTCTCCTAGGAGAGCTTGTTTAAAAACTACTCATTTCTAGGTTTCTTCCCCCAGAAGTGTGTGAGAATTGACATTTTAAAACAATCAGTCCTTTGATTTTGATCCTGTTTAACAGGTTGACAAAGAGCTAATAATAATAAAAGTGAGAAAGGTTGTAAGTAGAAAGAAATGTTGGTTGTAAGATTTCTTAAAACTGAAGGAAATGAGAAAATCTGTCATTCCGCCCTTAAGTAAGGAGATTCACATAAATGACGCAGACAATGAGTGACACATAAAGATCAATAAATGTTAACTTTTATTAATGTAATACAGAGCAAAAAAGTCATTCTAATAATAGAATGTATAATACAATCCAGTGTTTAAAATATTATTTATATGCACTGTATATAAATATGTACAGACATGTCTGAAAACGTGTTCAAATATTAACATTGATAATTTATTTTATTTTTCTTTTTAAGACAAAGTCTCACTCTGTTGCCCTGGGTAGAGTGCTGTAACATCATAGCTCACAGCAACCTCAAACTCCTGGGTTCTAGAGATCCTCTTGCCTCATCCTGAGTAGCTGGGACTCCAGGCACCAGCCACAAAACCCAGCTAGTTTTTCTTTTTTTTTTTTTTTTGAGACGGAGCCTCAAGCTATCCCCCTGGGTAGAGTACCATGGCATCACAGCTTATAGCAACCTCCAACTCCTGGGCTCAAGTGAGTCTCCTGCCTCCGCCTACCAAGCAGGCGCCCGCCACAACGCCTGGCCATTTTTTGGTTGCAGCCATCATTGTTGTTTGGTGGACGGGGCTGGGTATTCAAACCCACGACCTTAGGTATAGTGGCTGGCACCTTAGCCCATTGAGCCACAGTTTTTCTATTTTTAGTGGAGATGGGTCTCACTCTTGCTCAGGCTGGTCTCCAACTCCTGAGTCAAGGAAATTCACCTGCCTCAACCTCCCAGGGGGTAGGACTACAGGCGTCAGCCACAGTGCCCGCCCAACATTGATAATTTCTTAATAGTGGAATTCTGTGGGACTTTTCCTCTCTGTAATTTTGAATACTGTCTTCTTTGTTTTACAATTGACATTAATCTTTTTTTTACCACAAAATGTAATATTTAAGTTCAAAAAGATAAAGCATAGTTCAAGTTACATTTATATAAAACTTCCATTCACTGAAAATTTCTACATGTAAACTTCATACAGCCCCGTGTATGAAAAAGAAAATGTTCCTATTTTATAGATGAAGAAACTGAGGAAATAGTTTACTTGCAGTTCCCCAAACACAGCTAAATCTGCACTTGCCAAGTCTCAAACCCCCGTGTTTTTTATTCCAATCTCACCATACCTTCTAGGGGACGTTTCCTCTCTTAATCCCGGTCATATTTCCTAAAGGAAACGGGATTTCATTTTTACAAGTTTCTATTTTTCACGTCTTCACCCCATTTTAAAGAAAGGCTAAGGACATGATAAACCTGAGATAAATTGAACTTAAAGCAGTTGATATGAAAACATGAAAATCAGGAAAGGTAGTTGGGTCGGATAGAAACCACCACCTTATGTGCCATGAGCTTCGGTTACTAGGTAACCCTCTAAATATAGGACTGTTAAAAGTTAACAGAAATTTCATGAGCAAGGGAAACGAGCTGATAATTAGGTAGAACGTGGACTGTCAACTGTATTGCTCTGAGTTCCCCTGGGTTTTTCACCTCCTGGCAATCAAGCCAGTTTAACCGCGGGGCGGCTTTGGCTGGGGATGCGATTAAGCGGCCGGGCCCGGAGGCGGCCGCGGTTTCCCGGGGCCGCCGAGGGCCGCGCCTGCCCCCTGCCGGACGGAACGCGGAGCCGCGTCTCCCTCCACCCGCCGCGGAGAAGCGGGTCCCCAGCACCTGCGGCGCAGAGGCAGCGCCAACTACAGGACGTCGGTCTCAGCGCCACCAGCAAGTGTCGCTGGTTGCTGTTCTTCAGCAGATCAAGGGATACTCTTTAATGTGGACAGGCAAGGCTCTTTGCTAGTCCCAAACTCTATCTTTAGTCCTCATAATTCTCACCGTCAAGGATTAGAATTCTGCATCTAAAATGATTTCCTGTAACGTAGCTCTGTTATCTAATACGGGCATTGAACAGGGGAGGATTTCAAAGCAGCGCACGGTACAAGCAGAAAGCCGGTAGCACACAACCACAAGATCCAGGACCGTGCTGTGCCGTCCAGGTTTAAAAGAGAATGCAGCTCACGTCCAACCGAGGTTTGGGGACCACAACTGTAAGAAAAAGCGCACTTCCCTGAGTTAGATCGTCTCAGAGATTTCATTAGTTTACAGTGGTAGATCTCTAACATAGTGGACGATATGTACATACATTACAATTTCAACTCAGGTATATGTTGTTTTCTACGCCACACCGTATTTTATACAGCTTTTATGGGTTGGATGCACTTACAGCACTCTGAATTTATAGATGACCCTGGTCTCCTTTAACTTAGATTGTAAACTCTCCTGAAAAAAAGGAGTGGAGAGTCTGACTAAAGGAAGAAAAATGTAAGAGGCAAAATGTTAATAACAGGATAAAATAAAGGAAGAGAAATGAAAGAACTCAATTTTTTCTACCATTAAGAGAAAGCCATGGCTCAAGGTGGTGGCTGACGCCTGTGATCCTAGCACCCTAGGAGGCTGAGGCAGGCGGATTGCTTGAGCTCAGGAGGAATGAGTCCTGGATGTTTTAAAGCATTAAGTTCTGGAGCTGTTTGTTACACAGTAATAGATAACTGAAACACTTGTGCCTTCTGGATCTGTTCAAAATTGGCCTCGTAGATACTATCTCCATCCTGTTGTACCATACGCTTTGCAGATCCAATGTTCTGATTTAGTTAAGCAGTTAAGACTCAGTTCAAGGTGAGCAGTTGGGGCTGCATGGCCATCCAGTCTCCACTAGGGCCCAGTAACAAGTGCTGTTTCCAAATAGAGGAAATAATTGTCCACAGAAGAGGCACGGCCTTGCCCTGGGGTTGCCTACCAGAACTTACCAGAGGGTGCATAGAGCATCTTTTTCTGCCAGAGCCACTTAAAATAATTTTAGGTCGGTTGGATTTTATAGTAAAATTGGTGAAGCAGTTTGAAACAAAGCCTAGATCTCTGCCAAGACTTTTCTTGTATCGGGTCCCACTTAAAATTGGCAACCACGTGGGCTGCCCAGTGCATGAGTCAGAGCAGCACATCCAAATTTCATGTACAATATGATATTCCATAATCCAAGGAGGCCCACAGACTGTACGTGCCCTTTCACCATGGCTGGTCGTTTATGCCAAGAAAAGAAAAATAGCAAATGAAGTTGTCCTGGCTGAAATCAGTTGACCCCAAATGTTAATTCAAATCCACATAAAAAACACAAAGCAGCCAACCAAGGTGGCTCACACCTGTAATCCTTGCTTAAGCTCAGGAGTTCCAGACCAGCCTGAGCAAGAATGAGACCTGTCTCTACTAAAAATAGAAAAACTAGTCAGGTGTCATGGTGGTGCCTGTGGTCCCAGCTACTCGGGAGGCTGAGGCAAGAGGATTGCTTGAACCCAAGAGTTTGAAGTTACTGTGAAGTATGACACCAGGGCACTCTACCCAGGGCAACAGACTTGATCTCATAAAAAAATAATAAAAAAAAAAGAACAAAGCATCAGCAAAGGTAACTGTGATTGTGATGTATGTGCAGAATAAGAAATACACTGTGTATCCATCTGGTCTTCCTCCCTGGTCCCTCGCACAGAGCTCCCACAACCCTTGTAACCTCTGGTGTGCTAAGAATGTCCTTTTATCTGTTAATGAGATAACTAGTAGCTAAAGCCCTTAGATAACTTCAGGATGGGGCTTATTGCCAGAGGAAACAACTATGTGATTAGAAGGCTGGAACATTGCATTCCACCGCCTCCCCCATCTCTGGGGCAAGGACAGAGGTTAGAGATTGAGCTTATCACCATTGGCCAATGATATTATCAATCATGCCTGGGTAATGAAGCACCGTTAAAACGCTAAAACAACAGTGCTTAGCGATCTGGATTGGTGAATGCATAAACCTGTCGCAGAGAGATAGTACACCCCAACTCCGTGGGAACAGAAGTTTCTTGCTAAGGACCCTTGCAGATCTTACCCTGTGAATCCCTTCATCTGGTTGTTCATTTATATACTTTAAAATATATTCTTTGTAAGAAGCCAGTAATAGTAAATAAACTGTTTTCATGAGTTCTATGGAGTATTCTCACAAATTATCATTCCTAAAGAAGGGTTCATGGGAACCCCCGATTTATAGCCGGGTGGTCAGAAGTACAGTCAGCCTTTCATCTCTGCAGGTTTCATATCCCTGAATTCAACCAACTTAAGTTCAAACATCAACAATAATAAATAAAAAATAACCTGGGTGTGGTGTCTGACACCTGTAATCCTAGCACTCGGAGGCCTAGGTGGGTGGATTGCCTGGGCTCACAGGTTCTGAGACCAGCCTGAACCAGAGCAAGACCTCTAAAAATAGCCAGGCATTGCCAGCGCCTATAGTCCCAGCTACTTGGGAGGCTGAGGCAAGAGGATCACTTGAACCCAGGAGTTTGAGGTTGCTGTGAGCTATGATGCCACAGCACTCTACCAAGTGCAACAAAGTGAGACTCTGTCTCAGAAAAAAAAGTAACAAATTTTAAAATACAAATAAAAATACAGTACAAGTATTTACATCACACTTACATTGTATTAGGTATTGTAGGTAATCTAGAGATGATTTAAAGTACATAGGAGGATGTGGATAGGTTATATGTAAATACTACACCATTTTATATAATGGACTTGAGCACCCATGGATTTTGGTCCCTACAGTAGGTCCTGGACTACTTGCCCAGAGGCCTGACTATGCAGGATGTGCAGACTTTAGCTGGTCTAATGGGGTGTAGTCTCCTGGGACTGAGTCTTTAACCCCTCCCCCTTGGGGTCTGCACTAACTCCAGGCAGTTGACATCAGGATAGATTTGTAAGATGACCGGTCTACAGAGAACTAGAGAATTTGGTGTGGAAATTCTTGGTGTGGAAAACCCACATATTTGATGTCAGAAGTATTGTATGAGAATAGAGTAAAAATGGTTTTTCCTTTTAGTAATTATGGATTTATAAAGGAGAATTCAAACACATCATTTTTCTCCTTCTTATACTGATTTTAAAATTGTATAAAATCATGTGTATATGATATATTATTGGAAACATATGTAATATATTTCCCAATTATAGCTCAAACGAGATGGAGGAAGCAAAACTTTGTAAGATGACTGGGGCTCAGTGCCTGTGGCTCAAGCGGCTAAGGCGCCAGCCACATACACCTGAGCTGGCAGGTTCAAATCCAGCTTGGGCCCACCAAACAACAATGATGGCTGCAACCAAAAAATAACCAGGTGTTGTGGCAGGCCCCTGTGGTCCCAGCTACTTGGGAGGTGGAGACAGGAGAATTGCTTAAGCCCGGGAGCTGGAGGTTGCTGTGAGCTGTGATGCTATGGCACTCTACCCAGGGTGACAGCTTGAGGCTCTGTCTCAAAAAAAAAAAACTGTATTGGACTAAAAAGATTACTACAGATGGTAGGTAAACTTATAATAAAAATTATTATTACACTTATACGATTAATATAATATAATTAATATATGGGATAAATATAATAACACAAAAAAGAGGGAATAGAAATTTAGCTATATAGCTAAATTTTAAAAAAAGTGACACATTGCTATATGTGGCTAGAATTAAGTTAGTAAAATATCTGAATTTTTTTCTTCTTTTTTTGAGACAGGATAGAGTATCTCTATCTGGGTAGAATGCTGTGATGTCATCTTCGTTCACAGCAACCTCAAACTCCTGGGTTCAAGAAATCCTCTTGCCTCAGCCTCCTGAGTAGCTGGGACTACAGGCACCACCATGACATTCAGCTAGTTTTTCTATTTTTAGTAAAGAAAGGGTCTCAGGTTGGTCTTGAACTCCTGAGCGCAGGTGATCCTCCTGCCTTGGCTTTCCAGAGTGCTAAGATTAAAGGCACGAGCCACCAAGCCCAGCCTGAAGCTGATTCTATTAAGATGTATTTATTAAACCCTAGATCATACATCCCAAGACCCCCAGTAAATATCCAAAACTATGGGCAAGATGGGTTCAGTACTCTCTGTATACACACTGGTTTTTTTTTTTCTATACAGCAATGAACTGATAGCATATACAACATGGATACCATGGACCAGGGGATGATTCACGTCCTGGGCTGGGTGGAGCAGGATGGGATGAGATTTCACCACACTACTCAGACTGACACACAATTTAAAGCTTATGAATGTTTTTATTTCTGGAATTTTCCACTTAATATTTCCAGACCATGGTTGACCACAGGTAACTGAAACCACAGAAATCAAAATCATAGATAAGGGGGGATTACTCTATTCTAAGAATATAGTGGAAAAAAACATTATAGAAATCAAAATATTCTATTAGAAAATACTCAAGGCAAAAATAAAAAGCAACAAAGTAGAAATGGGGGAGGGGAGAAAAATCTTGAGACATACAGAAAAAAATGGCAGCTACAAAACCAATTATATCAATAATAACCCTAACTGTGAATAGGTGAAGGAATCCGTTCAAGAGACAGAGATTTGCAGGTTGGATAGATAAATACCATTCAACCACATGCTGTCTACAGGAGCCATGCCTTAGTTTCAAAGATATGAATGAACTGAAAGTAAAAGGATAGAAACAAAGATATCTCATGCAAACAACACTCCATAACATGCTGCTGTAACAGGATAATTGAGACTGGGTTTTATTTATAAAGATAAAAGAATTCTTTCTTATAGTTTTCAGACTGGGAAGTCCCTCTGGCCAAGGCCTTCTTGCTGCACCATCCCCTCCTCAAGGCAGAAGAGAGTGCTTGAGAAAGCACCAGGGGTTCAAACTCACTGTTTGTTTTTTTTGTTTGTTTGCTTCAGTTTTTGGCCAGGGCTGGGTTTGAACTCACCACCTCTGGTATATGGGGCCAGCACCCTACTCCTTTGAGCCACAGGCGCCGCCCCTCACTGATTTGTTTTTTTTTGTTTTTGTTTTTTTTTGAGACAGAGTCTCACTATGTTGCCCTGGGTAGAGTGCTGTGGCATCACAGCTCACAGCAACCTCAAACTTTTGGGCTTAAGCGATTCTCTTGCCTCAGCCTCCCAAATAGCTGGGACTACAGCACCTGCTACAATGCCCAGCTATTTTTTTGTTGCAGTTGTCATTGTTGTTTAGCAGGCCCAGGCCTGGCTGGAACCTGCCAGCTTCAGTGTTTGTAGCCAGTGCCATAACCACTGTGCTACTGGTGCTGAGCCACAAACTCATTTTTATAACAAACCCCTCTCAAGATAAAACTCACTGTCACAATAGCAGCTTAAGTCCATTCATGGGGCCAGAACCTTCATGACCTCCTTACCCGAAAGGTCCCATCTATTAACTTACAGCAAGGATTAAGTTTCCCCAGATGAACTTTGGGGGACAATTTCAAGCCATAGCCTTTTGATTTTAGCAAAATATTCTTTTTTGTTGTTTTTAAACTTTATTCAAATTAATATGAGGGTACATGGGGCAGTGCTGCGGGCTCAAAGAAGTAGGGTGCTGGCTCCATATGCCAGAGGTGGCGGGTTCAAACCCAGCCCCAGCCAAAAACTGCAAAAAAAAAAAAAAAAAGAGGGTACAATATTAGGTTACATTGTTCTCACTTCCAGAGCAAAGTTCCATTTGTAGAAGAGCCCCTCACCCGATTTTAGCAAAATATTCTTAGCTATGGAACCAAGCATAGAACTAATAAAAGAAAAAGTAATAAAGTGGACCACATCAAAATTAAAAACTTTATTAGGTGGGCCTACTTTAATCTGACTGGCATCCTTATGAGAGGAGATTGGACACAGACAAGAATAGGAGGAATAGGGCTGCACCTGTGGCTCAAAGGAGTAGAATGCCGGCCCCGTATGCCAGAGGTGGCAGGTTCAAACCCAGCCCCAGCCAAAAAAAAAAAAAAAAAATAGGAGGAATACCATATAAAGATAGAGGATAAAGCTTATCCATATGCCAAGGAGAGATGTTGCAGAAGAACATTCTTTCTGACGCCTAGGTCTGGAACTTCCAGCCTCCAGGACTGTGATCAAGTAAGTCACCAGTTTATGGTAGGTTGAGAGGTTTATGTTCAGGCTGAGCACACCTGAAACAGGTGTCATCAAGAAATGAAAGGACATCAAGAAAATGAAAAGATAACCCGAACAATGAAAGAAAGTATTTGCAAATAAGGCAGAGGATCTGTGGATACAGATATATATTTTGGATAAAATATATAAGGAACTCTTACAACTCAGTAATAAAAAGGTAGTTCAATTTAAATGTAAGCAAGGGGGCTAGGCGCCTGTGGCTCAATCGGCTAAGGCGCTAGCCACGTACACCTAAGGTTGCAGGTTCAAATCCCCAGCCCGGGCCCGCCAAACAACAATGATGGCTGCAACCAAAAAATGGCCGGGCGTTGTGGCGGGCGCCTATGGTCCCAGCTACTTGGGAGGCGGAGGCAGGAGACTCGCTTGAGCCCAGGAGTTGGAGG
>CAUYQV010162012.1:0-19309 GCA_963574575.1 Galagoides demidoff | reverse complement strand
GAATCCCCAGCCCGGGCCCACCAAACAACAATGATGGCTGCAACCAAAAAATGGCCGGGCGTTGTGGCGGGCGCCTGTGGTCCCAGCTACTTGGGAGGCGGAGGCAGGAGACTCGCTTGAGCCTAGGAGTTGGAGGTTGCTATGAGCCGTGATGCCATGGCACTCTACCCAGGGGGATAGCTTGAGGCTCTGTCTCCAAAAAAAAAAAAAAATTCCAAAAAGGTTTCTTTAGAGGGGAAAAAAGAGGAGCTCTGCCATGTTTTTTTTTTTTTTTTAAGTTTGCAAACCACCAGAGAAGCGGTTCCTTAAGGCCCAGAGTAACTCTGACAGCTGGTTGTGACTCAGTATCCGCCCCGGGTCAGATGCCAATGGGATTTATAAGAGCGCTGAATGTGTTAAACTCCCAGTAAAGAAATTATATATCTGGTTTAGGCTGGAATCGCCCTTAGCTATTCACCCTGGAGGGAGTGGGATGGGTTCTCAGACCCAGTGAACATGAGCCAGTGTTCATTTATGTACTTATTCTTGACAAATATTTAAGCACCTACTATGTGCGAGGCACTCTAGGAGTGGGGAATAATGATGAATGGAGTAGACCCACGGCTGCCCTCCTGGAGCTTACGTTCCCGTGGGGGCGACAATGACAAACAGGAGAGAAGCAAACAAGTGGTTGGACAGTGATGCCAGCGGAAGAGCCAAAACCAAGTGGAAAAGGGGAGGTGAAATTCAAGGAAGGTGGCCAGAGAGGGCTTCCCCAGAAGGCACCTTTGAGGAAAGGCCTGAGGGAGATGAAGGAGCAGTGAGTGGGGGAAGAGCATTCCAGGCAGAGGCAAGAGCTGGTGCAAAGGCCCTGAGGCAGGAACACACCTGTGTGTTTGAGGAACTGTGAGGGGCCAGGGTGGCTGACGGGGACTGAACGAGAGGAGAGGCCAGTTAGGAGGCTGGGATGGAAACGTGAGAGACAGAAGCAAGAAGAACTTTCCAAAAATAGCAGGAGGCTGGGGACCGCACTTAGGATATGGGTCAGCAGAGAGCTGATTGTTCTCAGCACTGATGTCCATGTGAGTGTGTCTACCTGTGTGACCACGCGTATGTGTGTGTGTGTGTTGCACCCCCCAGGATGTGTCCTCACAGAGTTAAGAGCCATCATGGCATCCCAACTTATAGCAGGTTGGCAGAGCAGGGCAGCCTGGGCTCCTGCCCCAGCCCCTGAGGTGCAGGGTTGGCTGCTCCTGTGCCCAGGTTGCCCTGCATGGGGGGTGAGTGGGTGACAGAGTGGAGTGAGGTAGAGTGTGGCCCAGGGCCAGAACCAGGGCAGGTCACCCTGCACTGGCAGCAGGTCCTGAGTTACCAGCCCAGGCTATTGAGAAATGAGAAGGAACCAGGGAAGAGAGAACTTCTTACAATTCATGGCAGGGGGAGTGGGAGAGATTTTCATTTGAATATTGAACCCAAATGTCCTTCAGCAGGTGGCTGGATCAACAAAGCATAGTAAGTCCATTCAACCGAACTCAGCAGCAGAGAGGAAAGAACTCTGAACTCAGGCAGCATACGGGTGAGGCTCCAGAAGTTATATGAGTGGAAGAAACTTCCTATTTAGAGAAAATTCCAGAAAATGCAAACAAATCTACAGTGACATAAAGCAAATTATTGGGGATGGGAAGGAGGGAGATGGTGAGGGGAAGGAGGGCTTACCAAGGGATTGGAGTCAACGTTTAGGGGCAAATGGGTGTGTTTGTGATCTTGATTGTGGTGATGAGTTCGTGGGTGTGTATGTATATCAAAACTTATCCAGTCTTATACTTTAGATGTGTGCAGTTTTTCCCCTGCCATACAATAAAGTTGAAAACTAAATGAGCCCAATACTCCAAATGAAAGTTCAAGATGACCCCATAGGGTGGCTCACACCTATAATCCTAGCATTCTGGGAGGCTGAGGCAGAAGGAGCCCTTGAGGCTAGGAGTTGGAGACCAACCTGAGCAAGAGTGAGACCCTGTCTCTACTAAAAATAGAAAATTAGCTGGGTGCTGTGGCAGGTGCCTGTAGCCCAGCTCAGGAGGCTGAGACAGTAGGACAAACACAGGAGTTTGAGGTTGCTGTGAGCTACGACATCACATCACTCTAGTCTAGGCAAGAGTGAGAGTCTGTCTCAAGAAGAAAAAAGTTGGAGATGGTTTGAATAGGGAAAGTAAAAGATGTGGCTTTGTGTCCCAAGATACTATTTGTATCATATTAGATTCAAACATGATTACATGATCTATATTTGTATTATAATTATATCCACAATGATACACTAAATGTGTGTTCATATGTGTTATTATTTATCTTATAGTTTATATTTTTAATCTCTTATATGATTTTGTACATTCCTAAATATCTTTTTTTTTGAGACGGAGCCTCAAACTATCCCCCTGGGTAGAGTCCCATGGCATCACAGCTCGTAGCAACCTCCAACTCCTGGGCTCAAGCGAGTCTCCTGCCTCCGCCTCCCAAGCAGCTGGGACCACAGGCGCCCGCCACAACGCCCGGCCATTTCTTGGTTGTAGCCGTCGTTGTTGTTTGGCGGGCCCGGGCTGGGGATTCGAACCCGCCACCTTAGGTGTACGTGGCTGGCGCCCCAGCTGATTGAGCCACAGGCGCCGAGCCCATTCCTAAATATCTTGTGTTGTATGTCATATATAATTTCTCATACCCATTTTTTTTTTACACAGTGATTCCATCGTATGTGTATTTATATAGAGAACCCCAGATGTCGGCTGGGGTCTCCTGACCCCATTAGGTGGATAACAATGATTTGACCCTCCCACGCCACAATCCAAAGCTCTCCCCAAGATCTCCCCGTATTCCCAGAGGGCTGAAGTTGTAGACTTCTATCTAGCCCCCGCCCTATCCTGCCCTCGGCCCTGCGTTTCCTGGCTGTGACTTCATCTCCACCCTAGCAAAGAGCTCACAAATGAGGTATCTTTCCTTCCCACCTTCCCAACTCTCCCACACTCACCTCCAAGCAGCTCAAACACAAAGCTGAAGCCTAAAACCTAAATGTTTGTGAGGATTCGGGATCATATCCGCGCCTCATAGCAAACAGCTTAAAACGGCACAGCCTTCTTCAGGCACCTGGCCGGGGTCTCTGCTCTGTGGCCACATCATCCCAGCCTTCCTCCCCGCCTCTCCCCATCCAGTCCCCTCGCTTATTTGCTCCTTCCTTGTTGAATCACCTTCTTCTCTGCCCCTGATTCTTCTGTCCTCATAGGAGGGCAATGCTGCTTGTCCAGAGGCTCCCCCCAAACTCTCAAACACCCAGCAGAACAAAAGGCCAACAGAGACACAGTTGTGGCTGCTGATAGCTATTTTTTTCTGTCTCCCGCATATATACAGGTTTGTGACTAAATGTGCCTATATATGTCCGTGTGCATCTTTGCACACTTACACTAGAAGGAGCCATGCTAAGATGCTGAGAATTGGCATCTACCCTCTGGGGTCCCCTCCTCCCTGCCCAGCGCCCACGCTCAGGGCCCTCAGGACTCCCGTCCGCCTCCTCATGCTCTGAAGTGCCTTTCCTTCCCGTCCTGAACTGTTGCTCTGCCGTCCCACTCTGCCTCGGAGGGCTGCCTCTCCTAAGTGAGTAGCAAGCCAGACAGTACAAAGACTGAATAAACAGTCGCTGGAAATTAACTTGATCGTTCGGGGAGAAGAACAAAGACTTTGGATGTGAGCTGGGGAAAGAATCCTAATTGCCAGAAAGGGAGAGGGGCGGCCCAGGTGCCCGGTTGTAAGAGACACAAGCTGAGATGTTGACAGTGGCAGCGACAGGCAGGCACGATGGAGGCTTGCTAAGTAGAAGGGCGAGAATTCTAAAGTAATGACGCTGATGGAGAGTGGAATGGGAGCTGAGAGAGGAGAGGCGGGTGAGGGGGCGCTAAGGCCAGCTGAGGTTGCTGTGCCTGGATTGGGGGGGGTGTCCCAGCCTTGTCCCCTAGTCCTATTCTGGGGGAAAGGGCATAGGGGATCAGGGGCCCAGACAGTGGTGCTCTGTGCTAGCTTCACCCTGGAGCCCCAGTGGGTGGCTCCAGGGAGCAAGTGGGTCTCCAACATGCAGGAAATGATGGGCCCCTGTGGACCCAGAGAGATGGGGTATCCCCTGCCTCAGAAGAACCTGGCCTATTTGAGACTTCCACAGGGTGGCACCCAGTAGCTCTTGTTGCACTCATGCCTACCCTGTGGAGCAGCTAAGGGACAAAAATAATACAGTGTTTTTTATCAAATGCAAACTGGATGCCAGGGGCCTCCAGTGTAATTCTCACAGGTGCCTTTTGGTAAGCCACCATTATTGACCCCACTTTACAGATGAACAGACTGAGGCCCCAAAAGGTTAAGTAACTTCTCCAAGATCACACACTATTAACTGGCACAGCCGACCTAGAGTGCTGTGCCATGTGTGTACATTTGCCTTTCCAAGTTGGGAGGTTTGGGGCTTCGCCACATATACACTGGTCATGTACATATACATTGTGTCCCAGGGTCAAAGCCCAGCAGGATCCAGCCTTTTCTCCACATCACTCACACCTGTCCTGCTCTACCTGGTCTGGACCCAGCAAAGGCTCAGGTGGCAGCCCCTATGCAAACCCTCCCTCCAGTCACAAGTGGAAAGGAGGCAGCGTAACAGGCTCTCTGCCCATGTTCTCATTTAATCTCATGGGACATCATTACCTGATAGCAAAGTGGGGGGCTGGGAGGGGTCTAAAGAAGGACCTTCCAGACAGAGAGATGCGAGATGCTGGAACACAAAAATCAAGGAAATAGTCACGAGACTCCCTTTGGGGCAACTGAGTATCTATCTCTAGTATCTGCTTGGAGGCAAATGTACTCAATTGTTTATTCATTCAACCAAATATTTCTGAAGGCCAGTGATGTTCTCATTCCTGTTTTACATGCCGGGGTTTCAGAATAGAGGACGCAGTCTCTGCTTTCAGAGGGTTCCCGACATAAGGAGTAGAGTCACAGCACACCACTGAGGTGAGGGCTGCCATCCCACATCTGGAGGAGGGAATGTCGGAGGACACATGTGTTAGGGGGAGGGGACAGTCTGGTGGGTGAGGTCAGGGAGGTGGTGAGTCGGGGGCTCTGGCAGACCACTGGGTTCTAGAAGGCTTTCTCCACGGCATCAGAGGCCTCTGCTGAGGGGGGTGGAAAAGGAAATGGCTGCTGCCTCCCACCATCCAGATGAAAATGGGGATTAAAGAAACCTAGGAATGGTTCTCTCCCTAATAAGACATTGAGGAGACGGCTCGGCACCTGTAGCTCAAGCAGCCAAGGTGCCAGCCACATACACCAGAGCTGGTGGGTTCGAATCCAGCCCGAGCCCGCCAAACCACAATGACAACTACAGCCAAAAAATAGCCAGGCATTGTGCAAGGCGCCTGTAGTTCCAGCTACTTGGGAGGCTGAGGCAAGAGAATTGCTTAAGCCCAGGAGTTGGAAGTTGCTGTGAGCTGTGATGCCATAGCTCTCTACCCACAGGGCAATAGCTTGAGGCTCTGTCTCAAAAAAAAAAAAAAGACTTAAAGGAGACTCCCCCAGATCTTTGGCCAAGTCTTCTTGGGCCAGTCTGCAAGGGGCCAAACGCAGGCTCCAGGATCTTCTAGGTAGGCAGCAGCAGCCCACATCCACATCTCCCAGGTACCTAGAGGAAGGACACTCTGGGGCCCAATCGTTTTCTCAATAACACCTTGGCATTCTATGTTTTCAGGCCTGCAGAACATGCCATAAATATTCATGGCTAGCAAAACAAGCACTGAGGGCAACTAGCTTTCATCTGGCAACTTTGCCTCCCGCCTTTAAATGCTAGGTCAAAGCCCAAGAAAGGACTCCACCTAAAACCCAGTTTCCTTAATTTGTTTAACAAAAGACATCTCCATGCTCTGTGGCCTCTTAATTTCCGTAGATGTTAAAGTGCAGAGAATTAAAGAATCAATGGGCAATTAAGGAGGCACTGGCAGGTTCTGGCCAACAGCATATTATTTATTTATTCAGCCAGCCACACTCATTTTTAAAGTGCTAACTTTCCATTTTGTTTCTGACATCAAAAATAAATCAAACTAAACTATACACATCATAGCTGAAAAAAATTATTTGCATGATACATGGCCCCTCTGAAGCCTCAGTAGCCACCTGCAAGAGGGATTTTTGTCAGTGTCAAAATAAAGATATTGAATTCATTCTGGTACCAGCATTTCCTTAGGATACGGAAAGGATTGATAAGATAGAAATAAGGTTTTAATTCACCAGTGATATTTTTTCTACCCAGTCTCAAGCTCCTTTTTGATTTCTGAGTATCCATTTTTCCTGGATTATCTTGGGAGAGTTGCAAGATTTGAGTCCATTAACACAGTGGTGGTTTGGTGACATTTCAGAACGGGCAGAGAGAGACAGCCATTGTGGGGACCCAGGCTGGGCCCTGGGCTTCCTGCAGAACGCAGCCAGCCCTGTGTTTGTTTCTGGTCCTGGTCCAGATCTTGTACCTAACATCTGGTTCCCCTAGTAGCCCACTTTCCTCTATCCAGCTGACACTAGTGGCTATGCTTTACCTAAAAAAATAAAAAATCATCACCCAGATTTGCATTCCTTAACTGCTCCCTGATGGGGACGAGATCTGAGGAATTGTTCTTGCACCACGGGTGACCTTCATTGCCCTCCCTCCAGCCCACAAACTCTCAGTCCTTTATCTCCTGGCTGCCAGTTCACATCTTCCTGAGCGACCCCAAGGCTAATTCTAGGACAGTGATTCTCAAACCTAGGTGTTCCTCAGAACCACCTAGATGGCATGTTAAAACAGTTTTGGAGTCAGTAGGTCTGGGGTAGGGTCTCAGAATTTGCATCTCTACTAAGTTCTCATAATGGGACCACGGTTGCTGAAGCTTGGCTCTGAGATAACTGGAGGCAGGAGAGGATGCTTCCAGTACCTTGTGCTGTGGCGCCATCTCGTGGTACTAAACCATAGCGGTGGCAACTGCTGTGTTGAGTGATCCTGAAAGAACTTCACAGCGTGCAGAAAGAGCCTTCTTTATATCTCTTTTTTTTGGATAAGAGTCTCACTTTATCACCCTCCGTGGATTGCCGTGGCATCATACAGCTCACAGCAACCTCCAACTCCTGGGCTTAGGCGATTCTCTTGCCTCAGCCTCCCGAGTAGCTGGGACCACAGGAGCCTACCACAACACCTGGCAATTTTTTTGTTGCAGTTTGGCCAGGGCCGGGTTTGAACCTGCCACCCTCAGTATATGGGGCCGGCATCCTACCCACTGAGCCACAGGTGCCGCCCTGATCTCCACTTTTTTTAGGTCAGCTTTTTATTGAAATTTAATGATTTCTTTTCATCCTCTGAACAATCACAGGAGAATAGGAATTTTTCTTTTTTTTTTTTTTTTTGAGACAGAGTCTTACTATGTCACCCTCAGGAGAGTGCTGTGGCATCACAGCTCACAGCAACTTCAAACTTTTGGGCTCAAGCGATTATCTTGCCTCAGCCTCCCAAGTAGCTGGGACTACTTGGGAGGCCACAATGCCCGGCTATTTTTTTTGTTGTTGCAGTTGTCATTGTTGTTTTAGCTGGCCTGGGCCGGGTTTGAACTCACCAGCCTAGGTGTATGTGGCCAGCACCCTACCCATTGAGCTATGGGTACCACCCCAAGAACAGGGATCTTTAACAAACTGTGTCCAGGCCCAAAGTCACGCAGTGGCAGAACTGAGATGGGTATTTTAAGGCCAGAAACTAAACTATGCAAACAGACTCTGTAACTGTTCTCCAGACACTTCAACCCAAGGCAGGACAATTCTAACACACGGGCAGACAGCAAAACAGCTAGCCAGATCACACAAACAAAAACTTAGTCCTGAACACTTCCTAGCAGCCAAGTCAACCTAGGAAACAAGGCTTCCGTCTTCCACAACCTAAAGCAGGAGAGAGCACGCCTGTGTTTAGAGTTCCAGGAGCAGTGGTTCACAAATGTTAACAAGGCCCAAGGATGGCTGGGGGCTTACTGAAAATGCTGATTCCACATCCTATTTGTATGAAATTCCACCAGTCTGAAGTAAGACTCAACACTCTGCGTTTTTAGCAAGCACTTCGGGTAAACTCTGAAGCAAATGGCCTGAGGCCCTAATTTGAGAAACTGTCTGAAAGGGTGTGACCTCATACGGTAATGTCCCTCTACCTAGTGCTGTCCAAAAACCACGAGCCACCTGTGTGGTCTTAGCATGTCCACTAAACACCCTTTAAACATATTTTTAAAAGGTGTATGACTAATTGTATTTTGTGACCCAGGTCCAAATAGTAATTTAACATGTAATCATACAAAGTATACATTTTACATTTACAGTACACCTGCATTTGGACAAGTCACAGTTCAGTGCCCCATAGCCCGCATGTGGATGGCCACCTCATTGAATAGTGCAGCCCAGTCCATTACCCCATTGTGTTGCGAGACAAACATGCTATAACCTGCATTCAGGCATCATTTATGGAGTCCTTTCCATGCATAAGACCTGTGCCAAGTGCTTTCCATGCTCTGTGCCACTTCAGCCTCCTATCAACTCCATGTTAGCAGTCCCAGGATGCAAAGGATGCTCTGAATTGTCTGTGAGTTTTTAAATATCTCAATGCGCAAATAACTACTAGAGCTAGACACGCCCCTACTCTGCGATCCAGCAATCCACCTCACAGGTGTGTGCTCAGGAGAAACGAACACAGGCATGCAGAAAACACAAAAATGAAGGCTCGGCGCCCCATAGCTCAGTGCTTATGGCACCAGCCACATACACTGAGGCTGACAGGTTTGAACCCGGCCTGGGCCAACTAACCAACAATGAAAACTGCACCAAGAAAACGGCTGGGCATTGTGGTGGGCACCTGTAGTCCCAGCTACTTGGGAGGCTGAGGCAAGAGAATCGCTTCAGCCCCAGAGTTTGAGGTTGCTATGAGCTGATGCCACAGCACTCCACCCAGGGCAATATAGTAAGAATGTCTCAAAAAAAGAAAAAAAAAAACCAACCATAAATGAAACCTAGGAGCTTTCTGAATTACAGCTTAAAACTGGAAGCCTAAGTGAACATCAACCATAGAATGGGTAAATAAACTGCAGTATATCCACACAGCAAAAGAGATGCACACCATCTCAGACAGGATAGTGAGTGGAGGCAGCAAGATGCAAGAGTACGCAGCGGGAGGATTACATTTATAATCCCAGCATTCTGGGAGGCCAAGGCAGGTGGATCACCTGAGCTCAGGAGTTCAAGACCAGCCTGAGCAAGAGTGAGACTGTGTCTCTACTGAATAGAAAAACTAGCCGGATATTACAGCAGAGGTCTGTAGTCTCAGCTACTCAGGGGGCTGAGGCAAGAAGGTCTCTTGAGCCCAAGAGTTTGAGATTGCTGTGAGCTATGATGCCACAACACTCTACCCAGGGCAAAAGAGATGCTGTCTCAGGAGGAGAAAAAAAAAAAAAAGTACAGAGTGGATAATTCCGTTCATATGATGTACCAAAATAGGCAAAAATAATCTTATGGTGAAAAAATAATGTTTCCCTGGGGAGAGGATATAGACTAGACTAGGCCATAAGGGAAACTCTTGACATCCTAGAAATGTCTGTCTTCACCTGGTGATGTTTACTGAGATGTATGAATATATATATAAACGCATCACAGGCTGGGCATGGTGGCTCACTCCTGTAATCCTAGCACTCTGAGTCCAGGACGGGAAGATCACTAGAGGCCAGGAGTTCAAGACTAGCTTGGGCAACATGGCAAGAACTGGTCTTTACAAAAAATTAAAAAATTAGCTGGGTGTAGTGGCAGGCACCTACAGTCCCAGCTACTCCAGAGGCTGAGGCAGGAGGATCCCCTGAGCCTAGGAGTTTGAGGTTGCAATGAGCTATGATCATGCCCCTGCTCTCCAGCCTGATTGACAGAACTCTGTAAAAAAAAAAAAAAAATGCAACTCTCTGCACTCGAGATTTTTGTACTTTATGTGCTTTGGTGTGTGTATATATATGTGATACTCCAAAAGTAGTAGTTTTCAAAAATCTCTATCAATGCCCAGGCTGCTGCCTAGACCAATTAAACTGCATCTCTGAAAACTAGTCTCAGGCATCTGTAGTTTTCAAAGTGATTCAGATACGTAGTCAGAGTTGAACGACACTGCCCTGGGTCAGTGCTCAAACTGTGAGCACACAAGTAGCCTGGGAGTCGTAAAAATGAAGAGGGTCTCCTGGGTCCCGTGCCCATCCTCTGGAGTTGGAAGGTTCTGTGCCTGATCACCTTCCCAAGAACAAGGCATTTGCCAGGAGGGACATCTATAAGGCACAGAGCTAATTGTCCACTATAGAGAATCATACAAAACTTGAGATTCTACAATTTTCAAAGTCTAAAGAATTCAGTTGGAAAAGCGGCAGGAAATAAATATTAAGGCTGCATGTATGTGTATCTGATTAAATGGGGGGAGTAGACAAGCGTGTTTACAGCAGGAGTCAGCAAACTTTCTGCGAAAGACTAGATATTTTTGGCTTTTCAGAGCATATAAATCAGCAGGTGCTCATCTGTGGTGGTAGCACAAACTCCGCCATAGGCAATACGTAAACAAGTGCCCTTGGCTGTGTTCCAATAAAACTTTATTGACAAACACAGACCTAGTTTTATAGCCCTTAGTTTACATTATGCTATGATTATGAATGTTGGGTGCACAAGGAACTAGTAACACTAGTGTCCCCCAGAGAGGAAATGTGGTCTGGGTGATGTGGGAAGACTTCCTTTTCTCTGGTTATCCTTAAACATCTTTGGAATCATGTATTTACATGCTTATCATCTGCTAAAAAATTAAAAGATACGACTTCTATAAATGACACATTTGCAGTCAGCCTCCTGGGAGGATGCTCTTGTTTTTGCCATCTCTTTTCTCAAGTGACCCTGAGCTGGACCTACAGGACAAGCACACATAGGGGGAACCTCCCACTGCAACAATGGCCCTGGCTGTGCTGCCTCTCCCTCACCCTCCTCTCTTCCCTCAAAGCCTGGGGAGGCCAGCTCCCCCAAGGAGTCCCACCAGTGCAAGAATGTGACCTCAGTCATCCTTCTTATCAACACAACTTCTCTGGCACTCAGGCCACCCACCATGAAGAGAGAGGGA
This sequence comes from Galagoides demidoff, assembly GCA_963574575.1. NCBI lineage: Eukaryota > Metazoa > Chordata > Mammalia > Primates > Galagidae > Galagoides > Galagoides demidoff. Next base: position 8,133 of record CAUYQV010162012.1, on the reverse strand, counting down.
TCAAAGCCAAGGAAGGACACAGAGACCAAAGTCCAGAAGGGCCAGGTTCAAGTCCCTGCTCTGCTGATTCTGAGCCTGTTTCCCTTGCCAGCAGGTGCCAGGATCCTGTGAGAGAAGAACCTTCTGCACTAAGATCATTGAGCCCCCTCCCAAAGTACAGATGCTTCCTAAGGGCCCAGTGTTTGTCTCATCTTTGTAGGCCCTAACACGGCACTTAAATGGAGAGAAAGAAGTCAGTGGCAATAGTCAGAGCTCCTACCTGTCACCAATCCAGTGAGGACAGGGAAAGACAAGAAACCCATCCTAACTCCAAGTAGGAGGTACCCACCTTCCTTGCCTAGAGCATCGGGGCTTCTCGAACACCGTCTGTCCTCACCAGATGTCAGCTAGGTCTGTTGCTAGCAAGAAACAGCCAAGATCTCTCTGAGATAATTTGCTTTGTAAAAAATACAAGTCAGCTTCATTAAGAGGAATCGTCAGGGCTCGGCGCCTGTGGCTCAAGTGGCTAAGGCGTCAGCCACATACATCCAAGGTGGCAGGTTCAAATCCAGCCCAGGCCTGCCAAAACAGCAATGACGGCTGCAACCAAAAAATAGCCGGGTGCTGTGGTGGGCACCTGTGGTCCCAGCTACTTGGGAGGCAGAGGCAGGAGACTCGCTTGAGCCCAGGAGTTGGAGGTTGCTGTGAGCTGTGATGCCACAGCACTCTACCCAGGGGGACAGCTTGAGGCTCTTTCTCAAAAAAAAAAAAAAAAAAAAAAAGAGGAATCTTCAGGAAGGCTCACCGCCTATTTACTGAACAAATCAGTTTCTCCCCTCCCTACTTTTTACAGATGGGAGGTTTGGGAACAGAACGGGCAGGGAGGCTGCCCCCAAACAGGAAGAGGAGCCATAAGCCCTAGAAGGAAAGGTCTGGGGCCTTGGAACTAATGAGGACAGGCGAGGGCAGGCCATAGGGAACACGGCCCCCGCAACCTCGGTGGGTCACGGAAGATGTTCCGCACACCCCGTCCATCAAGGGTTGGCTGCAGCTCCGTGCCATTGCCATTCATCTTCACTCTGGGACCCAGGTGGATGGAGAGGGGTCTACCTGGAATGTGATGGACACTGGCACAGCGGGGGAAGACAGGTGAACCACCCACACCTTGGCTCCTTAGGCATCTTACCTTGGTGACGTATGCCACCTCTACCCACCTCTCAATGACCAGGACAAGCTCTGTGGCCAAGCTTGAGCCCAACTGGCTAGGATGTACAATCCTACTGTGGGAGGGAGGGCAGAACGTTTTGCAAAGAGATATCCCATCTACCAGAGATAGCCAAACAATTGCTGATATCTCAGGACAAAAAGAACGTTAAGAAAAAGATAAAAATGTTTAGCTGTGGCCAGGGCATGGTGGCTCATGCTTATAATCCTAGCACTCTAGGACAACGAACAGGTGGATTGTTTGAGCTCAGGAGACCAGCCTGAGCCAGACCAAGACTCCACCTCTTAAAAAGAAACAGAAAAAATAGCTGGGCATTGTGTTGGGTACCTGTAATCCCAGCTACTCAGGAAGCTGAGCCAAGAGGACTGTTTGAGTCTCAGAGTCTGAGGTTACTGTGAGCTATCATGCCATAGCTCTCTATACTGGTCTCAAAAAAAAAAAAGAGGCTGGGTGCGGTGGCTGACACCTGTAATCCCAGTACTTGGGAGGCCGAGGTGGGTGGATTCCCTGAGCTCACCTGTTCAAAACCAGGCTGAACCAAGGCAAGACCACTATCTCTAAAAATAGCCTGGAGTTGTGGTGGGCATCTGCAGTCCCAGCTACTCGGGAGGCTGAGGCAAGAGAATCACATGAGCCCGAGTTTGAGGTTGCTGTCAGCTATGAAGCCACAGCACTCTACCCAGGGCCACAAAGTGAGGCTCTTTCCCCCCTAAAAAAGATTCTCGAGATGGAGACAAATGTGAAAGAAGTTTTATAGAAAAATATAATGGAGAATTCTGAAGCATATTCTAGTTTTTATCAGAACCCAGGAGACAGAGTGCTTTTATGTGTATGCGTGCAAACATCGGTAGGAGGAAGGGCAGAAACTTGACTGCTGCTCAGCAAGAGGTCTTAGATATGTGAGAGACAGAAATATACATTCAAAGTACATTTTAAAACCTATTATGCTTGCCTTGGCACCTATAGCTCAGCGGCAAGGGCACCAGCCACATACACTGGAGCTGGTGGGTTCGAATCCAGCCAGGGTCTGCCAAACAATGACAACTACGTAACCAAAAAATAGCCACGCATTGTGGTGGGTGCCTATAGTCCCAGTTACTTGGGAGGCTGAGGCAAGAGAATTGCTTATTAAGCCCATGAGTTTGAGGTTGCTGTGAGCTGTGATGCCATGGCATTCAACTCAAGGCGACACAGTGAGACTCCATCTCAAAAAATAAAATAAAACCTATTATGGTAGTCCACTGATAACAGAAATAAGATGCTAAATGCTTACTTGATTAAGCACACAATGAGAAAAAAATTAGAAAACAGACTAGGAAAACGAATTAAATGGCAAATAATACCGCACCAGTGGTTACAAAAAACAAGAAAAAGAGTAAGAGATTTCTCTAACGACCCCCCCCCAAACAATGTGCTGTTTAGAAAGCCACCCACCTAAAATGACAGAGAAAAAGGGATATAAAATTCTAAACAGAAAGCACCAAACTGAATACTAAAGATATCTTACAGTGCTGAGAAAATTCCACTCACGAGCCTTTCCAAACTAAGCAACATGACTGAATCTTACATAAGCCGTTAAGGCAAACAGAAAAACACAGCAATACCAGAAGCATTAAATGCACTTTTCTTGCCAATGGGCACATAGTGAGGACTAAAAACAAGAAGCTGAAAAAAAATAAAAATAAAAAAATAAAAACAAGAAGTTGGCTCGGCACCCCTAGCTCCGTGATTAGGGCCCTGGCCACATACACTGGGGCTGGCAGGTTCGATCAGGCCTGGGCCTGCTAAACAACAATAACAACAAAATAAAAATAGCTGGGTGTTGTGTTTGGTGTTGTGGCGGTCACCTGTAGTCCCAGCTACTTGGGAGGCTAAGGCAAGAGAATCGCTTAAGCCCAAGAGTTTGAGGTTGCTGTGAGCTGTGACACTGCAGCACCCGAGGGTGACACAGAGAGACTCTGGTCTCAAAAAACCAACTGAAAATAAGAAGCGGGGAAGGAAGAGGGCAAGAAAGAAAAACAGCAGATTGGAATAAGCTTACAAGCTTAACCTGAAAGATCATATATAAAGTTTTATACAAACCAATAAAATGCATTATTTTCAAATTTGTTATTTGAAAATTTAGATAGAACTTTTTTTTTTTTTTGAGATGGAGCCTCAAGCTATCCCCCTGGCTAGAGTGCCATGGCATCACAGCTCATAGCAACCTCCAACTCCTGGGTTCAAGCGAGTCTCCTGCCTCCGCCTCCCAAGTAGCTGGGACCACAGGCGCCTGCCACAACGCCCGGCCATTTTTTGGTTGCAGCCATCCTTGTTGTTTGGCGGGCCTGGGCTGGGGATTCGAACCCGCCACCTTAGGTGTACGTGGCTGGCGCCTTAGCCAATTGAGCCACAGGCGCCGAGCCCCGGGCTGGGGATTTGAACCCGCCACCTTAGGTGTACGTGGCTGGCGCCTTAGCCAATTGAGCCACAGGCGCCGAGCCAAAAAGGGAGTTTCATACCTAGTTCAAGAAGCAATTAGTCAAATAAGTACAACACAATTAAAGGACAAAACACTATGAATGTAATAAACTACTACTATCTGCGCTATTACCTGAAAGAAGGTTCAGGTGTTCAGAGAAGGTTTTATGCAGAATAGTAGCAGCTAATGCCTTGGGCTTTGACTGTACACCGCCTTGGTCCAGAGCTGGGTTCTAGCACTTAGCTATGGGACCTAGGGTAAAAGACTTGAACTACCTTAGTTTTCTCATCTGTAAAATGGTGATAATACAAGTTCTTATCTCAGAAGGTTATAAGAAATACACACATATATTTATTTATTTACTTACTGTCCACTTCCTCCTTAGAATGCAAACTCCATGACAACAAGTAGTATTGTTTGTTGCTATGGTGACTTTGTATTATACTGTATCAATTGGCTAAGATGAAACTGCCTTTCCAGCATTCTCTTCCCTGCACATTTCCAGATTAGGGATTTTGCACATTTGGAAGACAAAAGCAGAGCTCTGCCATGTCAGTGCTGGCTCCAGGAAGCCTGTCATCCTACACATGGTTGTCTTTGATGTGAAGGCCTATCCTGTCTTTAATGCAATACTTACCAAACCCAGTTCAAGGGAGCCAAGACTTGGCTAACTTTTTCAAACTTTAGTTTCTTTTCTTTTGAGACAGAGCCTCAAGCTGTCCCCATAGGTAGAGTGCTGTGGCATCACAGCTCACAGCAACCCCCAACTCCTGGGCTCAAGCAAGTCTCCTGCCTCAGCCTCCCAAGTAGCTGGGACCACAGGCACCCACCACAATGCCCAGCTATTTTTTGACGGGCTGGTCTGGATTTGAACCTGCTACCTTAGGTGTATGTGGCTGGTGCCTTAGCCACTTGAGCCACAGGCACTGAGCCCAAACTTTAGTTTCTTAAGCTGCTTGATTTTTAGTGTGCAATCCACTTCAAATTGGAAGTAGGAAGAGTGCCCCAAAAATGTATGCACATTTTAAGAAAGGAAAAAACTTTATTAAATTTGTAAAACTCAAGTCATGTTTGAATTGTGCAATTTCAAGAGGTGCTCAAGGTGACTTGTATTCATCCTTTCAACAAAACCCCCTTCCAAGACTTTGGCTTCGGAAAGGCTATGGTGGGGGAGGTCCCTGCGGAGGGAGGAAGCGGCCCACACCCTGGCTGCCCCAGCGGGCTACGGACTCTTCCCGTGGCCACCCAGAGCGGGCTGCTGGCTCCTCCCCAGGTACCCAGCCCCAGGTGCAGTGACACGTGGGGCCACCCTCATGGCACAGAGCAGGGACTGGCTCTACCTGTGCGACTTTCTGCAGATTGGTCTCAGCCAAATACCAGAAAGCCTTTCGTTTGTCACAGCTGGGTTCCCATATTTAAACATAAAGGCTCATTGTCCTGAAGTCACCCAGCCTGTCTAGCCACTTTGGAAATTTCATTATGCTCCGCTGAACTTGGAACCAGTTACCCTCTTCCTGGGGCAAGACAAAGCATAGGGCAGTGGGAGCTAGACAGGCCAAGGGCTAGTTTAATTTTCTATGAGTGAAAAGGAAACAACACTGGGAAAAGGTTCTGATTACCCCACACACTCAAAGTTGGCTTTAAGGATGTCAATACTCTAGGCCAGGCGTCCTCAAACTATGGCCCGCGGGCCACATGCAGTCCACCTAGGACATTTATCGGGCCTGCCGGGTGTTTTTGCCACCGTTGCCTGTCCTGCTTAGTAGCCAATTTGTCCCAGGGCCCACAGTCCAACCCTCTAACAGTCTAAGGGACAGTGGATTAGCCCCCTGTTTAAAAAGTTTGGGGACCCCTGCTCTAGGCCCTGGTGGAGGAGGATGAATAATTAACCTGAAAAATAAAACACTGCAGGTGGTACCTGTGCGTGTCTGTTAGTGACTGTGTGTGGTAGAAGGTTTATTATCTACTGATCACCCATTTTCAAAGAATTAACATAAAATACACTTGAAAAATTAACCGTTAATTTAATGTCTCCTCTGTATCAGTCTATTGTAATTATTTCTCAAGGTAGTCATTGGGACATTCATAAATTAATACTGATTTTAAGTGTGTAGTTGATAAACGTTTATGTCTGTAGACATTGTCTGGTTGATTTTATATACACAGCTGAAGTTTCCGTGTACACTTTACTTTTCTGAGCAGAAGTTTCTGGAAAGGTGGGCATAAGGGCTGGGCACAGTGGCTCAGGCTTGGAATCCCAGCACACTGGGAGGCCTAGGCAGCAGGTACATTGCTTGAGCTCAGGAGTTTAAGATCAGCTTGAGCAACAATGAAATGTCTCTACTAAAACCAAAAAAACTAGTTGGGCGTGGCGTGATGGTTGGTGCCTGTAGTCTTAGCTACTCAGGAGGCTGAGGCAGGAGGATTGCTTGAGACCAGGAGTTTGAGGTCACTGTGAGCTATGATGATACCACGACACTCTACCCAGGGCAATAGAGTGAGACCCTGTCTCAAAAAAATTTTTAATTAGTAAAATAAAATAAAAGCGGGGTGCAACGGCTTCGTCCTGTAATCCTAGCATTTTGGGAGGCCAAGGCAGAGGAATGCTTGAGGCCAACTTGGGCAACATAGTGAGACTCTGTCGCTACAAAAATTTTTTTAAAATAATTAACCAAGTATGTCATCCTTGCTACTTGGGAGGCTGGGGCAGGAAGATCACTTGTGCCCAGGAAATTCTATCCAGCTTGGGCAACACAGCAAGAACTTGTCTACTTCCCCTCTAATCAAAAAAAAATCCCCCAAACCTCTCTTTCCTTTGGGAACTATATTTTAGGGTGATTAACCCTTTGGTCACCCAGAAATAAGAGCAGTACACAGACTCCAAGTCTTTATTTTCCTCTGGCACCGTGGAGGGTGTGTCTACAGAGGTCTGCAGCATAAATAACTCAGCATAATTAACTCTGGAACCGCTTGGAGACCCCGGGGACGACTGCTGCTCAGCTCTGGGGCAGCTCTGGGGCTGTCGGCAAAGCCATGCTGTCCCTGCTCCTGCCGAGTCCGGTCCCCAGTGTCTGACACGCCCGTGTCGCTGTGGGTAGTGGCTGCTGCACAGCCGCCTTCTAGATGTTTCCCATACGGGTGTGTGTGTAGCCCTGTCTGGCATCTTCTCTCAGGTTGTTGTTGCGGGTTACTGACAGTCTGTTCTTGGGGACCCAGCTGTGCCCCTACCAGCTGAGCCCTGCAGTGACAGCGGAGACAGGCTCCACGACACCAGCGTTCTCTGGGTTCAGGGCCATCAAAACGTCGCTGCCAGGTTTCCTGCCCGGAAGTCCCATCGTTTCTGAAGGACATAAGCCTCAGACCTCCAGCAAGAACGTCACATGTCACTCTCGGATACACACTACCGTTGTCACATCTCACTGTCCGCGTCGCCCACACCCGGTCCTGGCTCTGAGACCAGGCGCGCTCATCTCCCTAAGCATCACCTGAAGCCACACGCAGCTTTCATGAAATTCTCCCAGAGTAATGTTATTGGAACGCAAACGAATTGGAAGCTTAAAATGAGCGCTTCCAAACGAGTGCTTTCGGTTCACACCGTCAGGACACAGGGCGCTCTAGCCTCACACTGGCCGCGTGACCACCACACCCCACGCCGCGCTGACTACGGAAAAGGCGGGAAACGAGCCCCTGTGAGCCTCACGGGAGCCGCTAGGGGGCAGCACCGGGCACCAGCCGGGGGCGCGGCTGGGGCGGAACACCAGCTAAAGGGGGGCTGCTCACCACACAGCAGAGAATAAAGGGTAAAGGTCTCTGGGGTCCCCTTGACAGTGGGAGGTCTGTTCAGTTGGGAGACTTAGGATTTTTTTTTTTTTTGAGACAGTCTCACTATGTCACCCTCGATAGAATGCTGTACAATCACAGCTCACAGCAACCTCAAACTCTTGGGCTTAAGCAATTGTCCTGCCTCTACCTCCAAAGTAGCTGGGATTACAGGCGCCCGCCACAATGCCCGGCTATTTTTTGGTTGTAGTTGTCATTGTTGTTTAGCAGGCCTGGGGTGGGTTCGAATCCACCAGCCTCTGTGTACGCGGCCAGCGCCTTACCCACTGAGCTATGGGAGCCAAGCCAGGACTTTATGTCTCACTCCCACAACTGCATGTTTTTCAAATTCTGAAAGAATTTTTATGAATTCTTCCATCTGATGACCTTTACTAGGAAGAATATCTCCATCCCCAAAGCCCAGAATTCTCGAAGCAGCAGCAGTGGTGGTGACAGGGGCCAGTGCTCTGTCCTAAGCGAGTAGTTTCATCCTCCACCCGTTGCTCTTATTTTTTTTTTTGAGACGGAGCCTCAAGCTATCCCCCTGGGTAGAGTGCCATGGCATCACAGCTCATAGCAACCTCCAACTCCTGGGCTCAAGCGAGTCTCCTGCCTCTGCCTCCCAAGTAGCTGGGACCACAGGCACCCG